>JAQLOL010000017.1:9752891-9764870 GCA_029783665.1 Naso thynnoides | reverse complement strand
TTCACAGAGGTTCCTGAAAGCAACATGTAGGCTGCCTGCGGACCAAAGCTGCAGCTGCAGCAGCAGGTCGTTGTTGGGGACGGCTCTGCTAAATAAAAGGCTGCAGACAGACAGAGCAGTTTTAGGACATCAGGGGGAAAACCAGAGGACATTTTCTCAATTAGAGATGACCCAGTTTTACAAAAATTGCTGTTTTGTGTGTGTCGTTGAGTTTTTTGAAGCCACGAGTCACAATTACTGTATATAGTGTTGCTTTAATGATGTCAGCTGTAGAGAGACAGAAAAGGAGAGGAGGATGAAATGCAGTAAAGGGCCCAGGGTGAGAATTGAACCTGGGCTGCTGCAGTGAGGAGTCAGTCTTAATTCATGGTAACACTCTACCAGGTCAGCTACTGGAGCCCTGGCAAACTGCACACATTTCTACAGTGAAGCTTGGCTTGGTGTGAATAAATGAAGCTGCATAATAAGGAGAAAAAATGGCAGCCTTGGTAGATTCTTGTGCGGACAGCCTTCCATATGGAAGCTGACTGTGGTCATCGTCTCGTGAGATTTTCAAATCATTATTCAAGACAGGTTAAGAGCGTTTGAGAAAGAAATCTGAAATAAAGACAACATATGGGATGTAAAGCTGGAACTAGTTTTGCCGCTCTTTGTTTTCTTTCTCTGGATGCCCTCGAATGACACTGGCCGCCGTGCTTGGCTTTGATTGACAGGAGTACATCAGGCGTCAGCTGGAGGAGGAGCAGAGACACCTGGAGATGCTGCAGGAGCAGCTGCTTCGTGAACAGGCCATGCTGCTGGTCAGTCACTCACACACAAATACAGCACATGCTGCTTTCAGAATATTGTCAACACTACTGTCTTAGCAATTAGTTTAGCCATGCTAAGAGGAGTCTTTTCCATTGCAGTTGATTCCTAATATTCTCCACGAAGACTAGTCTCTAATGTGTAGTTAATTGACTTCTGTGTGGTCCTGGAGTTTGATTTTATTGCAAGATGTCATTTTATTATTATATTCTAATATGAATCGTTGTGGCATCAGTGTCAAGTACATTACTCATTTTATACCGTTACAGGTTTTGAATTATTGTAAAGGACCCTACCAGTCTATGTTTGACTTCTCACCTTTAGCAGAGATCACCTCTATCTTCTACAAATGATGTTGCTGAATTTGTCCATGTGTATATAAAGTAGATTTCAGACTGCACTTTTAAACCCCATTCACTGCCATTCATGTTGGAACAGGGTATAGAAACAATATAGGAAACGTGAAGAGAACCTCTGTTTGTTTGGTCAGAAATCACTGAGAGAGAGAGAGGGTAGCCCTTGATACGAATATTATCGCACCTAGAAAAATAATTCTTTACAAGTGTTGCCTCCCTAGCTCGAATATTAGATAGATAGCTTTATTAATTCTGTTGGGGAAACTGGTTTACCACCAGGTCAGATAATAAAGCCAACAAACAACACAAAGTACTCATAATACACAGCAAACAAACAATTCTACTTCAAAAGGCCATTGAGACATGATTAAAAGCTGGAAGGAGCTAAATAAAGATAGTGTTATCGCAAGGAATACAATTATTACATATTATGTCTGTATGTTATATATTAGCGTGAAGAATTAACACAGAAGTTCTTTTAAACTAACGCTGTCACACATTTTGTGGTACTTTCTATCGCGTTCATTGAATTTGAACAAAATATAAACAATCACACCAAATCGCACAGATAAAGCTAGTTTGGAAAAATGGGTGGGGTTTATGTAACCTATGTGGCGGATGTTGACAAAGGGCAATGACTTGTATTAACACTGGTATGGTCCTTTAAGACTTACATTACATTTCTAAATGTGAGTTCATGTTCGAGTAAACTATATATCTTCTTTACTGACATGTTTATGAGTAAAACCAAAGGAGTTCAGAAGGAGTTCAATTTAAACACTGTGCAAATCAGGAAGTCGTCCTAGACAGTCAAATTTGGATCAAAAAGTTCTTTTTATCTTCCTTTTTATTATGTTTTGTCAATATATTCTTTTCTTTATCTTTTTTTGGGTCACATTTTGCCTTATTTTTGAAAAGTAAACAGAATCAATAATCTCCCTTATGATTGGAACTTCAACAGCTTCTTCCACAGTTTTACAATTTCTCAGGTTCGTTCTATTTCATTTAGTCCAGAACAGATTTTGTCATTATAAGGCTTTGAAGTGTCTGTAACATAAACTATAAAGCATGAATTAACCCCAGAGTCCAAAGACAGAGATACAGTTAAAAAATACATACGTTTTGCAAATAAATAAAATAAAGTTACTGGTGTGTAAATTACAGAAATTCTGCCAAAGTCTGTCTGAATGACTCTTTTTTTAAGAAAGGATTTAAAAAATGCGGCTAGTTTTTGGGTCAGCCTACGTTTGTGAGGCCAACACAGGCTGCTGGCTCTTCTTCTCTTCTCACCACCTTGAATCAACCCCACACTCTGCAATAGGAGTTCAAGTGGCGGGAGCTCGAGGAGCAGCGCAAGGCCGAGCGACTCCATAAGCGGCTGCAGCAGGAGCAGGCCTACCTGCTGTCGCTCCAGCACAAATCCAAACAGCCGCCTGGCGACAGGACCAAACTCCCTTCAGACCATAGCAAACCTCCACAGACCTCCACCCTCCCCCCTGACAGAGTCCTCAACACAACCCCTAAAGCTCAGGTCCTTGACGGTGCTGTTTCAGCAGCAAGAGGCGTTTATGAGTCCTCCAGAGCCCTACAGACAGTCCCTTTGGATAGCACTAAATCCCAGCTTGCCTTGCCAGAGAAGACTGACTCTGATGAGACTTGTGCCAACCAGCCCTCAAACTCCCCCAGCCCTAGTCCCCCTCCGACTGACACCCCCAATGACTCTGAGCCTCCCCAGGCTGAAGGTTTGGAGCCGGACAGGCCCGCAGAGCCTGTCAATCATCCTCCACAGCCTATCAGAGAGGTGAACCTCTTCCTCGGCTCTGCCTACCCCGCTGTCTGCTCTTTCCAGCTTCTTCTTGCTTGTCTTCACACAGCCTCCGTGACCATGATGATAAGAGGTGGTGCGAGCAGCAAATAGTTGCATCTAATTTGGCGTTTTCTGTCTCGGATGCGATGGTGTTATTCCAAAGCAAATGACTAATTTGTTACAAGGCGGGTCCTCTCAGCCAGACCCTTAAAATGAAACAAGTGGGGAGGACGGCGGAGAATAAAAACCCACAAGCTCGCAGCCACCAGACACCGGCCCTTTTATGTCCTGAATTAAACCGAGCTGTTCTCCTCCACTCTCTCTTGGCACTTGTTCTCACTTGCAATGTTGCTAGTCTCCTTGACTACTAAAACCACTAGGATGTTTGAGATGCTTTCGTCCTAATTGTCACTTGAAGCAGGCTGAGCAAGAGAAAGAGAAATTAAGAGTTTATAGGTTTGGGAGAAAGTGAAAACTAAGCGGTCTTACCTCTTTTAGACTTAATTTTACTAACATTTGTTTTTGTTTCTCCATTCAAATATTTAGTTTCTCGCTTACATGAGGATCTTTTTTGCTTTTAATCTTTTTTAAGTTCCGTAGTTTTTAACTCTTGTACCAAGCATCATTTGAGTCATGTTTCTCCAGAAATAAAAAAGTCAGGTTCCTCTTTTTTCCTCAGAAAAATACAGAACCACATGTTAGGATTTTCTCTTAATCTTGGATGTCTAACCTGTGATATTATTCTTCATTATGGCTGTTTTGTCTCTCCTGTGTGGATTGGGCCATTGCATGTGGATGGCTGAGGCCCAGACTAACATGAAGGATGCCAAAGCAGTGTCTCCCGTCACCGACAGAGCTGTTTCGTGTCATTAACAAAGCTCTTTCCCACCGTTTAGCCCTCGAATGTGTTCCAAGATGTATTTGTCTCATGGAATCCGTCTCCACCTCTGTCTGTGCACATATACCTGTGTCTGTACGGCTGCCTCGAATGGACTTGAAGCATGTTTGATATCATTGTCACCAGATGTCAGAAGACTCCTAAGAGACGTCAGTTCTAGAAAAAACAAGTAGATTGGAACCATTTTTGTTAATAAATTTAAGAAGTGGTTCCCTTCTACTTGATTTTTATCGCTTAATTTAAATTCTGACCCTCATTCCATCTTCGTCCTGTATGTTTCCCTCATCCCAGGCCGACGAGCGGTACCGTAAGAACATTCAGGGCTCCCCTCAGACTGCCCCTCCTCCCAAGCAGCCCCCTCTGCCTCCCCGCTCCTCTGAACCGTTCTCCAATGGTGGCTCCACCGAGGCCTCTGCCATGCACCGCCCCATGGAGCCTCAGGTAACTCCTTCCTCCCCTCTTGCCTTTTCCTCTGTCTCCTTTCAATGTCTTCCTCCCACACTGCAGGATTTGTGCACTCACACACTTTCGTCAAACAGCACAGCAAAGGCGGACTGTTCAACTGTTGCACCCATGTTTGAGCCCTCTGATCTTCGTTTTTTTCAGAAACGAATGCTGGAGATGAATGCAGAGCTATGGGCTTAAGTCACATGACTTGGACCTAAGTCACACTCACATCACAAATTTAATACTTTTAGATTTGAAAAGATCCAAAAAAAATTGAAATTCTGTTTGGACTTGACTCAAGACTTTTCTTGACATGAACCTCTTTGCTGGAAATTACTTGATGTCCTCTTAAAGACTAAAACTAGTTTATTAAACATAACTTCCACCTCTAATTTAAACAGATTAAGTTCCCAACAAGTTGACACTTTTACTCCAACAGCATGCAATCAATTGCAGAAGAGATAAATTAAGTACTTATGGTAGTGAGCTCCCGAAAATATTTTAAACAATTATGCCATTTTGTTGGCATACAAAAATTTTACAGTAATCAACAATAAAAACAATTGTGTATGAAAGTGTGCTGGTCAAAATGTATCGACGAAGACGCAACAACTTTCAGCTTTAGTCAACATTAAAGTTGCATGAAAAAACGCTAAATTGAGGCTCTGTTGTTTTAATGGCATTACATTCAGTGATGACTGCATTCTGACTTGTGTTGGACTTCCTTATGACTTGTCAAATAATTACTCGGTAATTAAGACATTGAAACAACGTGGTCTGTTTTGGTCAACTGTCGCTGTAAGCTGTCCATTTTGGACCATCCACTTAAACCTTGCAATTTCATTACACAGTTCATTGTATAATGACCATTTTTAAAAAAAGGTGCTTTATTTGGGCAGTCATGTAGTAAGCCTACCACCGTAAATGATTTAACCAGTAGCCTCAGTAGTAAAAGAGCTAAATCTGGATAGCTGACATAATAAAGAAGAACATCTGGACTTAATTCAAAACTCAAGATGATGCGGTAGCATAGTTCACTCACCAACCCCCTCATGTTCCCATCATTTTTCCAACATTTCTGTATGATACATTTGTGTTTACAAAGTTCGTCATCACTACAATCACGCAACAATCCAAGAAAAGATCTTTCTACTTCATGCCACTAAATTACACTATAGCTTTTATATATATTTGTAAAATAATTGTGTTAAAGTGCTATACAATGTTAATTGTCACATACATCCAATAATCATGTTAAAGGAATAGTTTGGCTTATTTGCAACAGCTTGTCTGTGCGCTTAAAATGAGACAGGCCACAGTAGCAAATAAGCTTACCTTAGCTTATCTTAGCTTATCATAACACTAAAAACAAGCATGGCAGTTAGTCTTAACTTTTTCAAGAGGTGCATGCCAGTGTCAGCACCTGATGTGAGTCCCACATCTTTACGAGTCACACATGCACAAAAATGTCCACCGTCTTGCACAACTAGCTACAGCTACACAACTTGGACAAACCACACGTCCCGTTCTGAGTTTCATAGTCTAAATCAGGTTTAAGGTTTTAAAACTACATCATAACCGAATAAAAATGCTAATTATTTTACCTGTGCTGCATAATAAAGCTTGTGCCAGCATAGGCAGCAAGGAAGCTAGCACTAGCTAGCTAACAGGGCTTCTCGTGCTAACATTGTTGCTACCTTGGATTTGGCTAGCTCTGGCTTTGTGGCTAGCACTAGCCAGAGCCTTTTAAGAGCAGAATAAAAAGCTCTGGCACTAGCAATGGCTTGTGTTATAATTTCAACTTGTGGTGGCTAGCTAGTGAGGATTAAAGATGTTAGCATAACATTAGCTGCTAATCCTACTTTCGCTGGCAAACAACTGCCAGCTGTTTGCCAGTTATTTGCAACTGGCAAATAAATTACTTATCAGCAGTTTACATCCAGTTTACACGAAGTATATCTTTTCCTCTAACTCAACTTGCAATCCTAGCATAAATATAAAGTTGGGCATAGTAGAAAATTAATCAGTAACATTTAACATTAGCATAATAACCACATGGAATTTGTCCAAGTGATGTAGCTGTAGCTAGCTGTCCAAGATGGTGGACTTTTTTTTTTGCCCATGCCCGACTCAAATTGACATGGGACTCACATCCTGTACTGACAACAGCACTTGTGTCTATAGCTCACGATGTAAGACATGATGTCACTGACAAGTGACGGCGAGCTTCTTTCCCATTCTTGAGCTATTCCTTTAAGCATTTGTGTCGTGCTTTGTCTGCTGTATGCATGTGTATAAATCTAAGCACATGTATGTGAAAAGCCATACACCTCTTTCCCTCATGTCTCACTGTGTTGTCTGCTTGTTTCACCTCCCCTCCTCCTCCTCCTCCTCCTCCTCCTCCTCCTCCTCCTCCTCCTCTTCCCCTCCCTCCCCACTCCCTAAAAGGTCCAGTGGTCTCACCTGGCTGCTCTAAAAAGCAGTAACAGCGCCGCCCCCTCTCCTCCACCTCCGCCCGTGGTCTCTCGCTCCCAGTCCTTCAGCGAGCCCGGCGGCGTGACCTCTAGCTTTGCACAACTCCACCTGCGATCCCAGGACCCCCACCTTCACCACCACCACCACCCATCGCCCGCACGCTCTGACCCCCAGCCCCAACCTCCCCTCCACCACCCTCAGGCTCACACTAGACCCGAACACCAGATCATCAGCGAGGAGGTTCCTCCCAAGGTAAGATGGTGTTGAGGGCCCCCCTCCCTGATCCCTCTCCCCTAATTCACCTCCTCTCATGGCACTCACTTCACTTACCATACCGCTCAACCACTTGTTTGTTCGTCTGCCCTGCTGTGTTAAGTCTCATTTCTTAAACATTAAACATAAAACACTAGTAAAATAAAAATCTACTAAAGACAAACAGTTTTATTAAAATTAAGCAAGGAAACTTTGCATTTACAGGCTTACAAAGGATATCAAAGGGGTTTGTACTTTGCAAATTCAAAACTAAGTAATGATTTTTAAAAAATTGATAATAAAAGCTAAACAGGGCATTACTGGTGATTCATCGTGAGAGACATATTGATGATTTATGACTCAAAAAAAAGATTCATTCTTGTCTAAAAAGTCTCTGATACACTCTGTAAAGGATTAACTAAATGTTGGTGGGAACAACATGAGTAAAGTAAAATAAAAAAGGCAGAGCCCTTGATGGCTATGAGACACCGTTTACGAATGAACTGCAATCTAATTGGACTGAACCCTCAGCAAACAACTGAAGACACGTGAATACCCTGAACTGTTTCTTGATCATGGCGTAATGTAAAAAATGATTGCTTAATTAAATCTGTGTCTGCTCTGCTTAAATGTTTTCACACTGTTATTTCTAGCACCTCCTGTCCTTGTAGGTTCATGTTTCATGGTGGCCAAAGTAGAGAAAATTCCCCTCCTTTCTCCTTTTGCTTTAATTAGTTTAATGGTATTACACACCGTGTCCTTTGACATCTTCTCTATTTTCTGTATTGCAGGAACTTCAGCATAAGTAACTGTTATTCAGCATTAATTTGCTCCAACTTTAACTGTCGGTGTAATTGCGGTGTGACCAGAGGTGTTGAAATTTCTCGACTGTAAGACGCGTCGCAATGCGGACGTGGAAGATACTGCATCGATGCAGAGACACGGCATAATTCAAGAGTTTGCTGCCTAGACAAAACAATAGACTTACAAAATACTTTCCAATACACATTTAGATGAGGGAGCAAACATTAAGTGTCAGAGTAAAAAACTAGCAATAACAATGATCCACTAGCACGTGCAGTCAATATTAACAGCTAAGTGACCAAAAAGAGGTCACAGCTGCTGAGTGTGAGTGTAGCCGTTTGCTGGATTAGCTTGTGCTGTTAGCGATGCTACAATTCAACCGTTAAGTCTTTGACTTTTAGGAATGCAGCTGGGTTGTTAACGACTTCGCTCATGTTGAGCTGCTGCTACCAAAAAATTGTAAAAACACACACACACACACACACACACACACACACACACACACACTCCTTTTTTTCAGCTCTTTTCTTATTTAGGGGCTAACGTTACTTTAGTCCAAAGTCCTGTTCACATTCTCGCTCTGAGACATCAGGATGCTCGTCTTCTCAGTTGGTTTTACTGATGGACTAAGATCCACATTGCCACCTACTGTATTGAAGTATATATAATCATGCTATTCACTGGTGCCCTGACTTGAGTGAGTGAACAAGATGAGCGGCTTCTCAAATAGAAAATCAACATGTGGCGGACAATGAATCTCTTTTGTAAGCACTGTCTCGAATTCATCTGACTGCTTGTATTAATTGATGAAAAATTAGTCGTGTGTTGTGCAGTAATACAGAAAATAAAGGATGCAACACATTGCACATGCATCAGGAATCAACGACAGGTAAATTGTAGTCAAATCATGAGACCAGTAAATTTCGTACCTCTAAGAACTATAACCGCTCACAGTGATGTACTGTGATGGGGTCGACTTCGTGTAGATTTAATAAGAAAAATGAATCAGCCTTCAGTGTGTAAGTGGTGGAGGTGCTGGTGTTACAGAGTTTCTGCCATCACTGAGAAGTCTGTCATGTCATTTTCACTGGCATGAAATTTTAAAGACAAGTTAGAGCAAGTGGGAGCTCATGCTTGATGATGCAGCAGTGCACTGTGCTCTGTTGCAACTATGGATGTGAGCACTGGGGTTTGCTGACACTGTTGATTTTTCTATCAGTTGAATTTTTGTCTGGAAAGATATTGTGTGTGAATGTAATGGGATCACCTGGCACATATACACACACCTGTCACTGTACGAAGACCCTTTGAATCTGTGTCCTCCAGGTCCCGGTTAGGACAACATCCAGGTCTCCAGTGCTGTCACGCCGAGAGTCCCCTCTGCCATCGCAGCCCGGCAACCAAGGTGGACAGAGGAGCGCCGGCAGGTAAGTGAAGAACTCCTAAATTTTTCTTTTCTTTTTTTAATTGGCTTGAGTCTTCTTTCTTTTTAAACTAAGTTGCACATAAACAAACTAGGTATTACAGTAACATTGCTCCTGTTTCCAGTGACAACACAGGTTGGCAGGATTAAAACAGTTGTTCAGTCTAATAAATTGGTACAAATCCTCTGGTATCTAAATATATTTACCAGGGGTGCAACGATAAGTTTTTACAACGATATGATGCATATTACAACGCAAAGTTGGTGATACAATGCAAGAACTATATGGACTCATTTAGAGTGATATGATATGATACAATTCAGTGACTACAAATCCACTAATTACAACTGTTTACTATAATAACTGCGAAAAATACATCCACTTAACAACGTTTGACATGCTATATACAAGGCACAAATTCTTAGTACTGGTACAATCTCTTTTTTACTTTAAAAAATGATTTTAGGTCGATACGAGTCACACAAGAAGGATGATTTGCTATTTATCTATCAATGTAGTTGTATCGTAGATTTTAGATTACAATTAGATAGTAGTAGTAGATTACAATTTAGATTACAATTTTCTTCATTATGAAAGTATGTAACAAACGAGAGAATTTCTTTTATATTTTACAAACTGTTCCATTTCAGTTGGAGTTACAGAGCTTTTATTATTCAGATAGCTGGTGGATAAAAGAAACTCTGCAGATGTGAAGAGAAACTAGTTCAATAATGTTCTTCCAAGATGTATGTATCCATGTATTAATAAATATTTTGATTAATCTTAAAGAACCTCCTCTGGGGAAAGCAACACTACATCCCGCCAGTGTACTTTGAACCATCCCCATTTGTTTGCACTGTGCTCATTAATGTGGCGTTTTTCTTTGTGACAGTAACGTGGAGCAGCGCCCACTGTGGGACCGAGTGGAGAAGCTGCAGCCTCGGCCGGGCAGCGGCAGCTCCTCCGGCTCCTCCAACTCCAGCTCCCAGGCCAGTCCTGGCGACCGCTTCAGGCCACGCTGTGAGTCCCCTGGTACTGTTCTCGGCTACAAACCGCCTATTAGCACATTATCAGCATCGCTACAATAACACCATTCGCAGAGCTATCTGCTCACGCTCCACTACATTTCCTGTCGTTTTTGCACAGGCAATTGAAGATCGTTTCAGAGCCAGAGCTCTCTTTGCCCAATTCTGTTTCCCCTCACTAACGCTACTTCCTTTTGTTCCCTCAAAGCTTCCTCCAAATCTGAAGGGTCACCCCTCCAGCGGCCCGAAAATGTATCCAAAAAACAAGATGAAAAGAACCTCGCCAGGCCTACTCGACCAGCTGTAAGTCCACAGTTGCTAAAGTGCTGATTAAACGTGTTTGATGCTGAATAGGTGAAAACTTTTCTTTCTTCCATTTGGTCTGTTTTCTACTATTCTAATCATTCAACCACCTGCTGTGTCCAACTTCTCATGAATCCAATGGTTCGTGTTTGTTGGGGAACCTCTCAGGGCGATGCGGTAAGCCTCTAAAATGAGATTACATAATCACACCTGTGCTTTGCTTGCACCGTTGCCCCACTCACTGCATTATACGATGAAGGTTTGTGATAAAAGAGCTGTTTTCCTTTGTGAAGATTCATGCGCTAATTCTTTAGAGAGCTGTCTGTGGTTTCTGTCCCTTCTGCCTGTGATGTGACCGCCTCCTGCACAGCTCTTTCTCACTTTATTGCTCGTCACTGACCGCATCGGAAGGGTTAACCCTCTGCGGCAGCTTCCGAAGCCCGGATTTGAATGCGAGCACATTTGAATGCAAACACGCACCTCTTGTTTCCGTGCACTCGCCAGAATTGCTCCAAATCTCAAGTGGCTTTGTTGTTGGATATAATGTGGCCTGTTTGCTTTGTTGAGCACGTCGAAGGGAGAATCCCTCCACCTTTTTCTTGCTCGTCACTGACCTAACAAGACAGCATTGTTAAGAGTGTGCAAAGAAAAATAAGGCGAGGGAAAACTGGTGACAAGACATGGACTCTACAGGATACAACGCTAATAGAGCAAGTAGAAAACCAGTTCAACTTTCAGGGCTCCGGACTAACATTTTATTTACTAGGAACACCGTATCCTCTTACTAAAAGTGAGTGCAAGCAGAAAATTTAGGAGTCAAACCTTAAATCAACCTGCAATGCAAATTTTAACTCTCTGCATTCATTCAAACATTTATCCTCCCGATTAAATACCAGTGTTCAAAAGACATCTTGATTATATTCTGGGTTATTAAAGGTGGAGTCAGTTGCATTTGTAAACACAACATCCAAACTGGGCCCCTCCTCCTGGCTCAACGCACCAGAAGTATCATAACTTTGCGTGTACTACATATACTGCTATACCGCTTACCTAATGTTACACAGCAAGCTACATTGGAATAATACATTTGTTTTATGGAAAAATCGATAATTTAGCAAGCTAACAAGCTAATCGCCAGTGTTTAGCACCTACCTGTCCATCACAAAGTAGCCCAACTCTACATCGCTCTTCCCAGCCTCCTCTTCAGTGCTCCAGAACGGCTAACAGCCAAACTGAGACTCACTCTCGCTCTGGAACAAGTTTTATCAGCTTGCTCACTAAGGCTATATTTCCTTTTCTTTGCTCTATGTCCACATTCGTAACTTTCTCCGGTCTGGATGGCGTCCAGTCGCTGTGCTCCGTGGTGCTCTCACGCTATCGT
>JAQLOL010000017.1:9728776-9741892 GCA_029783665.1 Naso thynnoides | reverse complement strand
TTATGAGGGGTTTTGGTTTGTTAGAGCCTGAAATTCCTCTCAAAGCAAACATGGTGCCACTGCGCAGAGTGGCTGAGAACGGGGGGTGGGGCGGGCGGAGTGCCAGGGGGAAAGAGGACATGTGACTGACACGCAGGCTGCTTTGGTGTGAAGTTGATGCTGAACTGATTTTGTTCGTAGCTCCTTTAACTCTTCTTCCTTTCCCTCCCTCAGATCCAGACCAGCATCCAGTGCCATGCCATCATCATCTTGCCCAACACTGACGGGATCGAGCTGCTGGTGTGTTACGAGGACGAGGGCGTCTACGTCAACACCTACGGGCGCATCACCAAGGACGTGGTGCTGCAGTGGGGAGAAATGCCGACTTCAGTGGGTAAGTGGGGCCGATAAGCACTGAAGAAGACAGCTGAGTCAGCAGCTCGGTTTGATTGTCGAATGAGTCAGTGCACCTCTAGTCAAACTCCTGTTATTTCAGCCTACATTAGGTCGAACCAGATCATGGGCTGGGGCGAGAAGGCCATCGAGATCCGCTCAGTGGAGACGGGTCACCTGGACGGCGTCTTCATGCACAAGAGAGCCCAGAGACTCAAGTTCCTTTGTGAGAGGAATGACAAGGTGAGAATGTAACTTTCTTTTCTTTCTTTCTTTTCCCTTCTTGCTTCTTTCTTTCCTTTTTGCTTCATTTTTTCCTTTTTTGCTTCCTTCCTTCCCTCCCTCCTTTCTTCCTTTCTTCCTTTCTCACCTGCTTCCTTTCCTCCTTCCTTCATTCCCCTCTTGCTTCATTCTTTCCTTTCTTCCTTCCCTTTTTCCTTCCTTTCTTCCTTTTTTTTTGTTCTTCCTTCCCTCTTTCCTTTATACCTTCCTTCCTTCCCCTCTTGCTTCATTTTTTCCTCTCTTCCTTCCATCCCTACATGCTTCCTTTCTTCCCTCCCTCCTGTCTTGCTTCCCTCTTTCAATCCTTCCATTCTTGCTTCCTTCCTTCCCTTTTTTCTCCTCCTCTTTCCTTTCTCACGTGTCTCCCCTTCCTTATCTTCCTCACTCTTTCCCACCATCATCCTTGCCTGCCTCTTTCATTCCTTTTTCTTTCCTTCCATCCTTGCTTCCTTTCATCCTTTCCCCTTTCTTTCACCATCCCTCCCTCTTCAATTCTTTCCTTGTTTCTCTCTCTGCTCCCTCCTTCATTCCTTGCTTCCTGTCTTCTAACCCACCTTCCTCCTGCCCCCCCCCCCGCCTTCCTTTTTGTTTCTCTGTTGTTTTTATGTTTGCAACTAATTGAGCAAAAACCTGAGCAGCAACTAAATCCAAAAATATGAAGAAAACTACATGTGTATCACACTTGAGGAAAAAAACAAAAAACAAATAGCAAATTGTTGATAAAAATATTCCACGAAAACAATGCAGAGACGCTCCAGACACCAGAATTTAGCTCATGTCTGTTTGTCTTTGTCTGCTGTCCTCAGGTCTTCTTCGCCTCTGTGCGCCCTGGAGGAGCCAGCCAGGTGTATTTCATGACCCTGGGACGCACTTCCCTTATGAGCTGGTAGTCACCATCCCACCGCTCCAGCCAACGCCACCACACCATACCTAAGCGGAGACCAACAGATGACGATTGTGACTATGACCAACAACGATGAAGAAGAGAAACGCCTTGAGTCTGAGCTGGAGAAGCACCTCAACGGAGGGAAGCGCTTCCTCTCACCTGCTTGGGGCGAGCAAACAACGGATTGGACTGTAATCATGAAAAGAAGCGAGGGGCGGGTGTTTGCTTGGGGGCGGGGGGAGCTGCGTTCTGTTTGTGTGCGTCGTCACGAGTCACACCGCGCGTCCTAGCAAACTATTTTTTAAGACAACAGAAACCGCCGCCGGCCTCCAGGTTTTTCTCACCCCAGCCCCCTCCCGCTGCCCAACCTTTTTGAGCTGATCCCGTCCTCCTCTTCCTCTGCGGGACGTGGGATCTGTCGCCTCTTGATGGTAAATCTTTACGTGTCATAGTAAAAACGTTGCATCGTGTACGTGTGTGAATGGAGGAAACACTGAGCATGTGAATGACGGGGCCGATACGAGGCTGAACGCGTTCCGTTTGCTGTACCGGAGAAGGCGAATACTGTATGCGCCGCACCTCGAGTGTAGCTTTTTTCGTAGCTGTGTTTAGTCCAGGTCCCGTTCAGGTTAAAAAAAAAAAATTAACTCCTGTCCCCACCACGGTAGATCACGTCAAGCATGTCATTTAACACTAGCTCACAGCCACAGTTTTCTCCCCATTAATACCGCTTGACTTGTAAATCTGCCTCTGTGTCTTCACTTTTTTGCCTTCTCCTCCTTGAAGTGAAGATTTTTTTTAAGGGACCTTCTCGATATATCCATTAAATACAGGGTACTGGATATCAGCTTGTACATACTAACTCCATCGACCTTGCGGGCTGCAGACTCACCCGGGTTTTACAGACACTTTCTCCACTTTTACCACATTGCCTCACAAACTGTAGGTTATGTCTGACAGAAGTAGCCCTGTTTATTACAGCATGTTGCTTTGGTGTTATCGACACAATTAGCCCCGGTTTTTCATACACTGTATATTTTCTATGTGACTTGCTGCACATGAACAAAGCATAAGGATGGACACTCTCATAGATGAGTTTTAAAGGGAAAATCCACCCTATTTATTGCCAATCTGTCATTTTTAGGGTTTTCCCTCATTCTGTTGGTTTATTTCAAGTTGTTCTTTGCCACCAGAGCAGATTCTGTCTCTGTACCGTTACCGAAAGCTGTCGTTTTCTTTTTTTTTTTTTTTTTTTAAAGGTGGATTTTTCCTTTAATATCAGTCATAAGTAGGGCTAGGATAAACTGTGAATTAGACATGCAGAATTAGCACGTGGCCATTAAAGTAGCATGGGTGCCAGCGGGCAGAAGTGTCGGCAAGGGAATGAAGTGTGTACAGAGCTGAAGGGCTGAGAAGCTTTGAACGTCACAGCCCGCAAAAGGGGAGGATATCGGGATCAGCCGATTGTCCTCCGACTGCACGGGCGGGACGTCAAAAGGCCCATTCCACATCTGCGATCATCCAACCAAATGCGAGCCAAAATTTAGCTCAACGTTTAGCTCAACGGTTGCCTTAGGAGGGTCTCCAGCTGGTTGACGCCGCTCAAAATCCTCTGTCGGTTTTGAAATTTAGAAGTGAAGTTTGGATTGTTTGTACTGTAGGACGACTCCGAACCAGCCATGTGATTCGAGATTAAGCTTTAGACAGGCAGTAACTCCACTCCAGTCCACTCTGGATTGAAAAGACAAATACACAACTTAAACTGGATCATTATTCATCCCAGATATGACTTTGAAGTCTTCATTTTACTTCTCGTCTCTCATCCTTTTAAACCCGAACGACAGGGCACCTCACGTTAGACTCATTCCACTGTTAAACTGTAAATCCATCCTGCGGCTGTGCGTGTGTACGAACGAGGAAACACTACACGACTCTGATCCTGCTCTCAGTCAGGGCGGTGCCTTCACCGTCCAAGGTGGGACTTGCTTCGAGCCGCAGATTCTTTCACCGTCTGATCACCCGTGAGAAGCAGCGAAGGCAAAAAAAAAAAGTCACACATCCGAATAGCAGTGTTACAGAACCACTTCAGACGGCATGAACTAAGCGGCATATTTTTAACTCTGACTTAGTTTTTAGTCTCATTTCTGCAATTTTTATCATGTAACCCTTCAGATAAGTATGCGACTGCAGTGGTTTTTAAATTGTACTGCACACCTTATGTTGGAAATGTTTACAGAAGCGATTGTTTTGTTAAACCAATGTGCATCGATATGAATATTTATGGTTTATTTTGAGGGCAGTTTTTTCCCTGTTTTTGTATTTTGTATTATCCCCTTTTTGTACTTTCATTTAGATGTTTGTGTACAGGAATAATCGACTTTTGCTCACATTACCGATTACACGAGTCTTGAGTGTGATTTCACTGATTCCTCGACATCCTGCATCGTGCACATTGTGCCCCCGGCTGTGTGGCGGCATGGAGCAAAACGTTTTCCGCCGCCCAGGTGCCAGGTGACATGTTTCCCCTCAGACGTCTTTCTGCCATGCCTCTCTAATTTATGTCCTCTCTGTGTGTACTATGGGAATTATTGTATTTTCCTGAAGGTCTTTTTTTTCCATTGAATAAAATCAGAAGTAATTTACAGTGTGCTGTCGTTCTTTTTAATAGCTCAATTTAAACTTTTTTTGATGAAACTTCAAGTGTCTGAACCATAAGCATCCCCCTTCTCTATGTTCTTTTACTGCCACAGCTGAAGACATTAAAAGTTTTGGAGTCACATAAGAAAATTAAAAGTTTTTAAGCCAAGTGTTCTAGGGAAAGTAAAGGAAAAAATAAAGAAATCTTCAATCTTTGTCTCTTATTAAAGCAAACTACAAGAAACTGATATTAGACATAACTGGTAAAATTCCTGTCCTTAAGAGCTATTGCAGTAAGAATAATTCATGTATTATTTGTAAAATGAACATAAAATGATCAAAAATAATGGTACTGAATTCAGTTCATATGGAATTCTTGCCAAGGTGGAGCTAATTTTAACTTTTTAATTGTGTTTGCCCCCGAGAAAGCACATACAAACCATCTTTGATGGAGAAAAGCTTTTAAAATTGTCACCTACTCTGTTATTTTGCCTCTGCAGTCTTGTATCTTTTCCCTCTAAGCCTATAAGCTATTTTTGAGTATTTGAAATGATTTTATGAGAATATGTGTCGACTACTCTACGCTGCTGTTTTGCCCAGTGGTGTATTGTGAGAAAAAGTTCAGCCTGATGTATCTTGAGGAACTTTCTGGCTGCATATATAAATTGTATCTTACATTTAAAGGCATTATTATTTGCTGACTAGAAATGTTATATAAAAGTAATGGAGTAAAAAGGATATATTTTGATCTGACTGTACCAGAGTATAAATGTAAACTGGCACAAGATGGAAATTCTCTTGTGAAGTACAAGTACCTAAATTTGAGCAATACGTGAGTATAAATGAAAGTGTCATGCAGTTTCCTGGATCATCCCTAAATAAGATGCTGCTACATCAAACATTAACAAAGCACAAGTTTTCATCCTACAAGAAAACCACCTCCAGCAGGCTGGCCAAATATGAACTCAAATGATAATCAATCAAATATAATAAATGATTGGGAAATATGTACATGCATCATCAGCATCATCTCATGACAGATGGAAGGTTCTCTGCTCACATGCAGCTTTTAAATAAAAGGCCAGTTTAAACGTATTTTAAAGTCTACATTTTAATAATGTCAGTCAAAAAAATATTCAAACATTTTATTTCATTGGATTTCATCTTCTGCTTTATTTATGAACAGCAACTCACAAACAAAGGGCACTTCCTATATGTTTCAATAACTGAAAGTAATATACACAGATCTCTCGCTCTCTTTTTTCATTTATAAATAAAAAGTTGGCCCACATATTTTTTGTGTGTAATAATGTATGGTAAATTTTTATCGTAATCCTCTGCCAGCATCGTCTTTTTAAAAGTTGTTTTCTTCAGGCATATATTTCATCAAAAGTTTATCCATCTTTACAAATTTTGGATTAATTTATTTTTTTACGTGCGAGTGGCCTACAAACGAATTTGATCTACTAAATAAGTAAGTGAGTAAATAACGGTTCTTTATATCTCAGTTTAAACGCAGCAAAAGGGAGTTTACACAGTGTATATCACACTTTCTTATTTCCGCCACAAGATGGCGCCGTTGTGCACCTCACTCGCCATTCCGCTTCATATGGCTTCCAAACACGTTAGCAGATTAGAAAAGCTAGCGTTCATACTTACTTCTATAGTTTCCGGTTTACGCTGTACGTGTGATATTACAACTTCATACTCTTCTAATAAATGTTAAAATAAGAAAGAATTAGCAATTTCCGTCGTTTTTGGTCTTTTAATCAGGCCGTCTAACCAAATTAAGCTAGTTTTCGATACTTCTAATGTAACATAAACGGAGTGAAACGAGTTAAAACGTCTAAAATCAGTAAAGTATTGCAAGGTCAGTTCTTGAAAATGTAAGTTGCATGTATGAATGGTACACACGAGTCATATGCGGTCAAATGTAATTTGTTTTCATGTAAAATCTTTCAAAACATAAATGAATAGCTTTCGGTTTTATTTTGAAACTGTCTGAGCGGAAGTCGTTCTCGTTCCTCCCTCTAGCTTGACGCAGTTTGGCTGGGTCACGCTGCGATCCAGCCGGATGTTTTGCGTCGCCAGTATATGATGGGAACATTTGCTCGTTTCATCCCAAAGCTCATCGTGCGGCTCCAGCGGCGGCCCTGACCAGGTGAGTGCCCGAGGAAGGCGTCAGCCGAGCGGACTCGCTCGCCGGAGGAGCCGCTGGGTGGTGTGGGTGAAAGCTGCAGGGAGGTCGTGACGGTGTTGGTTTGCGGTGACCGTGCACGCCCCTGCGCGCTCCCCAACATCCATAATATAGTTTCTGTGCATTGTGGCTCGTTCAACAGGCGGAGGACGTGGGTGCTGCCGTGTCTTTTCTCCCACGTATGACTCGACAAACAGGTGACGGTGATTTCAAATGAGAGGAAATGGAGTTTGTGCGCTGTGGAGCGAAGGAGGCCCGAGCACAACACAAGCTTCCACTTCTTGTCTGCCCGCTGATGATTTCACGGAGACCCTGTCTGTCTCCTCCACCTGTCTCGCGTTCATCTGGGTGCGCTCCCTGACAGCTGTGTCTCTGCGTGCACAATAGTCCGTAGTGGCTCCCTGAGGATCGGGGCAGTAGCAGTTCAGGCTCGGGTTTACAGCTTTTGATGGACAGGGGGAGGTGGGAGGCACGAGCCCCAGCAGCTGGCTCGTAAATAACTTCTGTCCATCTTTCCTGACTCTAAATCTGCTCGGTGCCAACTTTGCAAAGGCCCTTTTTTTGTGTGCAAGGGTGAAACAAGTCAAATAATCCCTCTTAAATATGCACAGCAACCCACAGTCTCGTCAGCCATAAACTTCACTTGCAGAATCAGAAGTTGCTCATCATTTCATTGCGGTTTTTTAAAGCTGCAGCTGGGGGGTGGGGTGGGGGGTGGGGTGGCGTTCAGCTCTTTGGCTTCCAATAAAGGCTTCATCTGATCAGTTTTCCACAATATTAGTATTGATTTGAATGACACGTGCATGCAGCAGAGGCGAGGAGAGAGAGTGAGCGTTGGTCTTCCAACTTAATCTACTGGCTGTTTCTTTGTGTGTGTGTGTGTGTGTGTGTGTGTGTGTGTGTTCAGTGCTCAGTGGAAATGCAGGGGTCAGAGCACAGGTCAGAGGGGTCACGAGGGCTGCAGGTCTCCTTCTGTTGCATAGACCTGGGATGGATAACGCATGCAAATCATTTTTACTAATTATTTTAACCAGCCAGATGGATCTGCTGCTGGGAAATCCACAAAATTAGAGATAAATCTGCAACTATTCTGCTCAACTTGGTCACTCTAGTAATTTTTTGAACAAAGATGCCAAATTTTCAGCGTCTTACTTGTGTGGATTTGCTGATTTTTGCTCATTTTCACTGATTTTTGGTGATGATTGGACTGTTGAGCCAAAGTAAGCGATTTCGTGAAGCAGGGCCCGACTGATATACTGGTTGGCCGATATTATCGGCTGATACTGGGCCACCGCAGATGATCTATATCAGGGGTGGAAATCATGATATGTTATGATGATACCTAAGTCATGGTACGTTGTATCACAATTTTGGGATATGTTGGGTATTGCGAAATCATATATTGCGATTTTCTCCCTTTTTTGAACTGCAAATCATTTTCCCAAAGTAGAACTTTGTCAGCATCATCTGTTCCATCCAAAATAATACATTTTTCAGTCTATTCGTCTCCTTTTAATCATTTTTTATTGACTTTTTTATTACCTCGCCGGTGAGCATTTAGCACCATCTAGTGGACTGAAAAGTCAACTGATTTTTATTATTCTTTTACACAGAAAGGTGGGTTTGCATTTGCAACATTTATTCAGAAATTATTCAACAAAATGTTGATACTCTGTAGCTGTGAATTGATACAAAACTGTAACACAAAATATCGCGATATTGCGATGTATTAGTTTTCTCCCCCACTCCTAATCAGTATCAGTGTATGGTTGCCCCAAAATGGTCTTAGATTAAAGCAGTTTTAAGCCTGGGAAAAATGCTTGGATTACAGATTATTTGCAGATTGTTATTTAATACCAAAAAAGATAATTGTTTACTCTTCAGTGTGTTGAAGTTTGAAGTAACGATTTTAAGATGTAAGATATCCTGCCTCCATTACATATCTTTGTCATGAGTACTTGATAACCACAGTCAGCAGATATTATATATGTACATTATCAATCTATATATGTCGGATATTATAATTTTCTTACTCCCAATTATTGGTAAAATCCTGTATCAATTATAGAGCTGCAACAATTAATCAAATGATCAGATAATCGATAGACAGAAAATTAATCAGCAACTATTTTGATAATTGATTAATCGTTTTAGTCATATTTTTAGCAAAAAAGTTTAAAAAATTACTGGTTTAGCCTTTTAAATGTGAGGATTTGCTGCTTTTCTGTCTCATTTATGACAATAAGTGTGGAATCTTTGTGTTTTGGGCCGTTGTTTGGACAAAAGAAGCAATTTGAAGACGTCACATTGGGCTCTGGGAAGTTGAGATGAGCATTTTTTAGCACTTTTTTTGACATTTCGTGGATTAATCGATTAGCCTAATCGTGAAAATAATCTACAGATTAATCGATAATGGAAGTAATCGTCAGTCGCAGCCCTAATCGGTCGGGCCCTATCAAGAGGCTCCCTTGAGTTTTAAGAGCAGTTTTGTCACAGTTTTGTTTGTTTCGGAGCAGATCAAAACAATGCTGCAGAGAATTTGTTTTCAGCAAATGCATCCTCGCACGCGTGACCTCTGCAGCTAACATTCTGTGTTATCTGTCCAAAGAAAAAAAGCGCTCATGTTGTTGCTGCTGTTGCGGCACACACCTGTTTGTCGGGACAGATGGTGGACAGAGCGCTCCTCTGTCCGGGTGTTTGGATACCGTGCAGTGGGTCAGCTGTTGTGTCTCCCCTCGTCACCCTTATCTGACTGGGCAAGTTGACTCAGAGCACATTCTCATTTAATCAGGCAGTTGTTTTCCTGTTAAGCCACCGAGCTGAAAGAATACTTATTTTATTTGGCAAGTCCACTGAGAACACACAGGAAACCACGTTGCATTATGGGATTCTTTCTGTTTCTTTTGGTTACATGCTCACTTCTCGCTGCCAAGACAAATTCTGCCTGATATGAAACCTTATCTCTCTAAATTAATATTAAATATTTCTCTTGGCAGACATGTTGCCCTCAGCTGGTTTTTTTTTTTTGTTTTTTTTAACTGGTGTTGTGGCTGCAGCTGGGTTCCTGTGTAGCCGCAGTGTTGGCCTGTAACTAGCGATTAATTTCATTATAGATTAATTGATTCCGTTTTTTGAATCATTGATTATTTCATTGGTAAAATATTTGAAAAACATCAGTTGCGCCTGCAAAAACTGTTTGATTTAAATCTGCTGGTTGTGCAACTATTTAAATACTTTGGTCATTTTCTGAGCAAAAATCCAAAAACACATTTTATTGCAACATTTATGTATTCATTTATTTTAATTTTTGTTTTTTAAATCAATTAATAATTTTTTTTGTCTCTATGCTGCTGTATTTCCCCTCTGGGAGATCAGTTATTATCTTATCTACTCATATGTGATGCAAATTGTCGTCGTTTGTGATATTACAGTGACTGTAGGGTGAACAAACTTAAATTTGAATACATACTCAAGAAGCTTTGACAGCTCCTGTCTTCTGTCGCAGGACCAAACAACGAGCTCTGTGCTTGGTGTAACGGAGTTCTCCATAGCTGCCCCCTCCCTCGAAAACTTTCTTCCATAACTTTTAGAGTGCACAACCTCACCATGAATAAAAAATGGACAAAAACTCACCTCTTTCATGCATAATTAACGGTATGTGTTATATTTTTGTGACGTTTTTGTCTTTTGAAGAGAAAATCTTTTTCAAAAGTGGATGTCCAATCGAAGTTGATGGTAACTGTAGATACCGGTTTCTGAACGATACCAGTTTCGTCTAATCTGTTTCAACAAAACATTTCATTTCACATACTTCCTGTCAGCACTGTCTCTGGGTGTAATCTGGTGTTTTTTCTGCAAAACACAAATGTACAGCCAATCAACGGTACTATTAGATTTTGGCACAACAAGCGTGAGATTAACTCCTTCGGTCATTCAATATCGAATTTCGATACATGACATTTTTTTGATATTCGATAGTATTGAGGCAGTTTGGTCTGTACCACAAAAGGATTGAAGTTCGATACCCAGCTCTATTCATGTGCCAGCTAGAGCTGCAGTGATTAAACGAATAATCAATTTATCAATTGCAAGAAAATTAATGGCCAACTGTTTTGATAATTGATTAATCATTTCAGTCAATTTTTTTTAAAAAGTAGAAAGAACTGCTGGTTTAGTGTCTTAAATGTGAGAGTATGCTGCTTTTCTGTGTCAGTTCTTAAAATAAATGAGAAGTCTTTGTGTTTTGGGCTGTTTGGACAAAAGAAGCAATTTGAAGACGCCACATTTGGCTCCAGGAAATTAAGATGAGCATTTTTAGCACTTTGCTGACATGGAATAATTAACTGATTAATTGTTAAAGTATTCAGCAGATTAGCCTAATCGATAATGGAAATAATTGTTAGTTGCAGCACTAATGCCAAAAGGTGAATAAAGGGAAGGGGAGTGACTGCACTTAGTATTATTATTGTTTACTCAAAGAATGTGATTCGTTACTGATACTCAAAAATCGAAAATTTCTCCTAGAATGAACAGTATACAATCAATTTGCTCATCGTTTCAGTAAAATTTTATTTTCACGAAGTGAAATACTTAAAGAAATTGCCATTATATAGCACTTTCAGATTGAGATATTTATTTTAAAAGTGTCAAATTTAAAAAGACTTAATAGAAAACTAACCAAAACCATGAACTTATTTGTTTCCATTTGTTTGGTCTATTTGATTTTGTACAATTGCATCATTATTATTGGACTAATAACTTGTACTTTTTTTAAAAATTATTTTTTGTACATATATATATATATAAACTTAAAGCACTGGTAGCAACACGTGTATGGTCTTTAAATTTTACTGACATCTTCTGTATAATCTAATTTGACTACTTTTTTAAAAACTCAAAACTACTTCTTAAAACTTTACAAACGGTTCCTGAAGTTTTCTGAACTCTTGGATAATTTTGGCTTTGTTGTCTTGCTGCTTTCCACTTGTTACACTTCCCCTTTTCAACCTTATCATGCTGTCACACGCGGTTACACACTGTGTGCATATTCCAGTAGTTCGATACAGTCCAAACGTTTATTCACCCTGCTGGCTGGCGGCAACAATGTGCAACTCTGTTTTTTTGTTTGCATCAGTATTACTGGTGCAAACAAATGAACGTTTGGTATCATATTAATGTGGATGTGACTTTCCTGAAATAATTCAAATTCTGTTATTTGCACACACGCGCGCTCCACAGTCACATAAAAGACAGAAAGGCAAAGATTTGTGCTTCCGAGTCATCTGCCCTAAGTGTGTGACAACAATGAGGAACATGTCCCCTCCTCATACTCATCGGGACATAAAACTTTTTGATGTCCCTCACCCCCCACACTTGTCCTTTTTCCCTTTCAGCCCGGCCACACTCTCTGCTTTCCTCTTGCACTCTCTTAAAGGCCACGGCAGTCTTTCAGCCAGCCTCAGTCTTTTCTTTTCTGTCCCCTCCACCACCGCCACCACCCTCAGCTCCGAGACAAAGAGAGTGACTGTGGTGCTCTGCAGCCAGGTGTTCTCCATTGCTGCCCCGGGCCGTAAAAGCACCAGCCCTCACACTGCAGCTGCCCTCCCCAGCCTCCTATTGTGCAGCTCTATTGTTCAGCCGCCCACCCCTCGTTGATTCATCGGCCACACAGGGGAAGCCCTTTCAGGCTGAGGAGCGGAGTGTGTGTGCGCGTTTGTGTGTGCGCGCTGGTGCTCGTTGAGTACGCGTGCCTTGGGGAAGCTGGGTGTTGCAGGCATTCGCCCACAGACACTCCCCTCCTCCTCTCCGTGTCTCTGCATCTCATTGTGAGGCCTCTCCGCCCTGATTGGTGGACGAGCAGCCACTCTAAACGAGGGAATGGCAGACATTGTTGCTCCATCTGTTCTGCCACTCATTGTCCAACTTGTCTGTGGAAAAAAGATACAGCTCTGGAAGACAGTCGGGCACTGAGGACAGAGGCGCCTGGCTGGAGTTGGACTCTGCTGTACCTGCAGCAAAGACGAGCATCGGCCCCGGACTTTATTTTTCTAACTTTCACAGTTTTCCACTTCTCTTTTCAAGGATTTAAATCTGCAGAAATGAGATTATCTGCTTCCCTTTCTTCTCCGTTTGTTGATCTTTAAAAGTCTGGTAAGTGCCCGTGTGTCTGCCCACATCAGGCCTTTTCTACTTGAAAATATTTATTTTTTAGCTCTTGTTGAATGAAATTAAATCCACCTCTTAGGCTTTTCTGATCTGCCTCAAAACTGCACTGACACTGGGATCAGTGAGGTCATTCAAGTGGCTCCAGCTTTACTGTAGGAGTGTGAACCTGCAGGACAGGTTGCAAGGCTGCAGCATCGTAAATAACTCTTGTGTTGACCGACATAAATTTAACTTTGAATTAGAGCCCAACTGATGTGGGATGTTTGAGGCTGATCCTGAATCGATAATATGGTGTAAGAAAATTCTGATATCCGCTGTATCGCAGATATTCTAGATATAATATTTTGAATGTTTTTAACAAATACCTGTGACTAAGATTCGTAATGTAGAAAGGATATCAACAAACTTTATTCCAAACATCTGAGCACTGAACAGTAAACACTTCACCTATTACCAATTAAATAGTGGACTGCCCTCTGCTGGACAAACTACTGGATTGCATAATCTAAATTCATAGTCCAGGAATTTTCTCCAGCCTTAAAAAAAAAAAAAACAGTTTAAAATCGACACTTATCGT
>JAQLOL010000017.1:9710685-9724634 GCA_029783665.1 Naso thynnoides | reverse complement strand
ACTCCACCCTGCCCCCCCACCCCACACCCTCTCTCCCCCCTTCCCACCCACCATCTTCAAGTCACTTCCCCTTCCATCATTTGTCTTGTCCAGAAAACGTGGGCTTGAATTGTTTTTTTTAGGCTTGAAGATGCTAAAGTCCAGAGAATGAGGTGCTGTAGGCAGTATCTAACTGTGAATTTACATTTGTAGAACTTCCTAATATTGTTTCTATCTGGAGGGTTTTCTATATGGGCAAAAGAAAGGATATAAAATAAATTAAATACAGTGAAATATATCCTTAGTGTCGTGTTTTTTCTTTACAAACCATAGATACTGAGATTTTTTTAAGTAAGCCAAAATTTCGTCACCTTAGGGATAGTTCACCCCCCCCAAAAAATTCAGTCATTATCTACTCACCCTCATGCTGACGGAAGGTCAGGTGAAGTTTTTTTAGTGCACAAAATAATGTTGGAGTATCACAGGAAAAACTAGGACTCAATTGGTAAAAAAAAAAAAAACATATTAAAACCTTCAAACGCCTCCACACTGTTTGTCCTAAGTGTTCTGAAGCCTCGACGTGTCAAGTTGTTGTGAAAAACATCACTGACATCTAGATTTGTTCCGATACCAGTCCCTACGATAAAGCTAAAAAAGGTGTGGTTGTTTTGTTTTATCTTTTTGCTGTTGTGTTGTTCACTTTTTGGGATTGCATTTTTTTCTTTTTGCGTTTGTGATTTTTCTTTTTGCAGTCGTGTTTTTGTTTCGCGTTCTGTTTTCTTATTTGCGATCGTGTTTTGTTATTTGCTTTGGTGTTTTACTTTCAGCACTTGTTTTTTCATTTTGTGATTGTGATTGGCACTTCAGGGCCACCGTACTTCTAAGGAGCCAAAGGCTACGGTGAACATCAAAGCTAGAAACATGGTGTCACTGACATTTTTCCAAAACAACTTGGCATGTTGAGGCTTCAGGACAGGTGGATTACTTAGAACAAGCAGTGTGGAGGCTTTTTATGATTTTATTATGTAATTTTTTACCTTTGAATCCTTGTCGCCATTTACTACAACTGTTTGAAACACGACTGCAATGCCTTTTTCCTGCAAAACTCCAGCAGTGTTTTGTGGACTCAAAAACTTCATCCAGCCTTTCGTCTGCATGAGGATATGTAGATAATGACTGAATTTTCTTTTTTTAGTGAACTGTCCCACTAACTCTAGTAAAAAGAACACACTGGGCCTGTAATTTTGCTTCTAGAGATTAACATATCAGTTTCATGAGCTCAGATTAACTTTCCAAAGTACTTTATGTAATTTGTGTGCAGCTAAACCTTTGACACCAATCAGATTAGCCTAACCAGATTCCATGTCCTTGGTGCTTGAAAGCAATATCTTGATTGGCTCGGTAGCTTCCGAGCCCCTCAGTGTTTTAATGAGTGACTCCGCCACCCTAGTGGGAAGAAGCATATGGACCTTAATTACCAGGTAGAGCACAAGGGGGGAAGGGTCTGTCTGCCTCATCGCCAACGGCTTGCTGTCTTTTTTTAAACGGCCCTCCGTTCCCCCCTTAGATTAATGTGTTGTGGCGTGATGCTACAAAAACACACTGGGGCCAAACTACAAAAAAGCGCGGGAGTCCATTAATTAGGGTGAGAGGCCTCACAGGCTCTTTGTGTCAGCCAGTCTGGGGCTCGGCGGAGTCCCAAACTACCCGCGACAGCCAGCCAGAGCCAGTGTAAACAACATGGGCTGAGAGACTGAGTGTCAGGACTGGGTATGCAAAACTCTTCCTGGGAAAACTAAAAGGTGAAACGTCAGATTTTCCTAAAACAACAGTCAGTATTGACTCGTAATTATCATGTAACAATACAGGCTGAATGCAAATGATTCAGTAGAACAGTGGCTTTTGTAACAGACACAGTGCTTATCTTTTCCTTGAAATGTTTGTTTCTCCGCGCTTCAGCGATTTACCAAGAGGCTTGTTACTCTTAAAGGGTCATGTCAATATACAGTAAATTACAAGAGATATCATTTGACTACTGTTGAAGACAGTCATTGAAAACCAGTTTATGGTTTGCTGTGATGGTGTGAACTTTATTGATGTCTGCCAGCAAACTGGTGAGGTGACTGATAGAGAGCAGGTCTGTGCCTGTGAGCTGACTCTGGGCAAGAGAAATATAAAAGTTTAGATACAGTGAAGTAGTGTTGTAGTCAAGACCACACCAAAGATAGTCAGTTACACAAGATCCCCCACTCCAGGCTGTGCCAATGGCGTGGTAATGGACAATAATATAATAGCGTCATGTGAATGGAATAATTTTGATGAAAGTTGTAACTTTTAATCAATAGTGACACCTATTAGACCATTTAAAGGTATGTTTATGTCTGTTGCGAAGCATGGTGGGAAGAGCCAGTTCCCAAATCTCATGCGAATGTGTTGCTGAGACAGAGACAGGTTTGAACTAAGTTAATTTTCTCCTGATTTGTGTGTCTGAAAAATACCATTTTTATGTCAGAATGTTCGGAAGGATATGTGTCTTGTAAAAAATGGGTCCAATAAGTATCTTGGTGACAATGAGGCGATAGAATTGGTCATAATCTTTGATCACATTTATTCTGCCCATTAGAATAAATGGACTAAAGACTGTGTCTGGTCTCCTAAAGGGGCGGGGCCGTGGCAAGAAACCATGTGACACTGATACTGGAAATGAACCGTTAGTGAGACATCTCGTTTTCTCCCACTGAGACCAAGACTCGAATGAGACCAAAATGTGCTGAGATCGAGACAATACCAAGGTCTTAAAAAAAATTTTCCTGTGATTTTAAGGTGGCAATAGAAGTTTAATGTTTTCCCAGTCATCTCAGTAAACACTGCCTTGCAAGAGCTGCACTCTGTGGAGTGTTTTCTCTCGCATGTTATTTTGCTACTGAATTGTCTGTGATCGAGGTGGCCAAACTGAGATGAATCAAAAAATCAAACTACAAATGACTTACGGTACTGGCTGCATTTGAAAAAGAAAGTTTTACATCCGATAACAGTCATTATGTTAACAAATCTTTTGTGGTCTTGATAAAAAATCCTGAGTCTGCTGTGCCAGAGACTGAGACAAGGCCGAGTCAAAATGTGTTCGATTCCGAGACGAGACCTTCAAAATGTGGTCTTGAGACCAATCTTGTACTGCAACATTACAGTGAAGCGGGTAATACTAAACAAAAGGAATTCAACAAAAGGGAGACATGGTAACAAAGACAGGTAGGGGCACCTTCTCGATCAGACTAATGAAATTAAAACCCAAAAGACAGGGTGTGGCATTTCTATTCAGATACACAGGGGGGCGCACTGGTGACATGATCAATAGGAAAGAAGCAAGAAAGGGGAGTGACACATCGGCATGACGCAGTAGTGGATTGAAGGTGCCATCGCGAAATTTAAACAAGACAAGATCAAGGGTGATGAAAGATTCCAGACATCACTTAATCATCATTTCGCAACATTTTCTTCATCACTACCAGTGCTGATCACTACAAAAGAAAATGTCAAATATTGAAGCTCTATTTACCTTTATGGTATCCTAATCTGTCATGTTTTGTTTTTCCCCCCAAGGTTTTTTTTCATTAAGTGACAGAGTGTAAAATGCAGGTAAACTTGTTATACAGGTAATTTAAAAAAAAAAAAATCCCCAATCTCAGGCTTCCCGCTAACAAACAGACAAAAAACAAAACACACAAATGAATAGAAAGCATCCAGCACCAAACAAAAACCCTAACAGTTGCACGTGAAATTTGCACACGGAAATAAATACCCTAAAAAGCAGTGGTAAATCAGACTTGCTCTCCTAATGAGGAGGGGAAAATAAATTTAATGAATAAAAAACAACGACAAAAATCATTCTAATAATTTATATGCTGCCTTTAAAGGAAGCTTGTGGAGTCGAGAAGTTGTGTCGTGAATTCGAGTACAGGAAGGGCTTGGTAACCGCATAAGAACAGTGTTGCTAGGAAACAGTTATGTGGATGCCAGAAGATTGCTTGTTCTTCCCTGGCTTTCTAGGTGGAAATATTACATTATTACTTTGTGTTTAAACGCAACACAGAGGAACGAGACGAGACGATAAAAGTGACAATTTATATCTGGATTACCAACTTGTCTACACGTACTTTTAGTCCTGTACGGGCCAATGCCATTTCTGAAAATGACAGCGAACACATCACAACTCGTGAACTCAAAATTTTCTTGTGAATGCAGCTTACGACATTGTGAATACAACCAGAGGGGGGTGTTCTTCGGTATCATCTCGTAAACACTGTAGACCCCTTATCTGTCATTTTGAGCACCACCCTGTCACTCAGTACATTTACATGATGTGAGAGAAAATGGATTTATCGTGTAAGTCCGGCTAAAACGTATTAAAACGCATGTAAACATTTAAGTCTAACTGAAATCATGCTAAATTGAATTTCTCAGTCGAGCTAACACATCCAGATAATGTGAAAGGATTAGCCTAACTGGTTTTAGGGCCCTGTATTGTATGCGTGTCACACTCACACCACCCTCCTTTCTGTCTCTCTAGGCACCAATGAGTCCAGCTTTGTGAGAGGGCAGCAGTCAGCCCAGTGTGCTGGATGTCTGTGGCAGATCCATGGGCCAGAAGGACCATGTGGAGGCAGGAGCAGGCCACATCCTCGACCTGGGGCTGGACTTGGAGTATCTCCACGTAGCAGGGGCTGACCGGCAGGCTGGCGGCGCTGACGGGCCCCCTGCTATGGAGGAGCAGGGGGAGAGCTCTGGCAACAGCAGCACCGCCAATTCCCCTCCACCGGCCACGGTGGAGGAAAATGCTGGGTCTGATGCAGAGCGTGAGCCGGGGCCGTCTCCCAGCACCACCCTTGCTGTCGGCCCCGACCCAGATGGAGGAGAGGGGGGGTTGACTCACAGTAAAAACACCCACCAGCCGCTTTGTCGGACCCAGTGTGTAGACTTAGGCACTGAGGGTCCTCCTGAGCCCCCATGCGAACTCTCATCAGAGCTTGAACATGACACACCAGCACAGTCCTCACCCAGCACCCCATGTAAGCACCCAGAGGAGCCGCTGTCCGATCCCTCCACATCAGGGCCGGCGTCTGACAGCAACAGTAAGGATTACCAGACGAAGCTCGATTTTGCCCTAAAGCTTGGCTACTCTGAAGAGACAGTGCGACTGGTGCTGTCCAAGCTTGGCCCTGACACCCTCATCAACGACATACTGGGAGAGCTGGTCAAACTGGGCACCAAGTCAGACAGTGAGCAACCAGCTGGATCATTAGCCTCTACCTCATCTTCCTCATCCTCCTCTTCATCCTGCGGCTGTTCTGATTTGCTGGACGGTCAGAGGTCGGACTCGCCCTGTCCCTCTGACTCTCTGTGTGACCAGGACAACCTTCGGCCCATTGTGGTGGACGGCAGTAATGTAGCCATGAGGTGAGCATTCCAAGGAAAGAATTTTAATAGACGTGTTGTAAAAGGTTCCTAACTGATTGCACACTGCTAACATTCAGTAGCTTGGTAAACCAGACCCAAAATTCAACTGACAAATAAATTCACTTTGTGATATGGGTCTTACCATGCTCCACTGGGGATTATCTGCAGAATTTGAATCCCACTATTGGAGCTGCCTTAAAGCAATTGGCATTGACATGACGTATGTTGTGGGCCCGGCTATTTTGCTAAACAGACGGACAAGCGGGAAGGCTAAACGTCACAATCTGTTCCATAATGACATAAATGCTGTTATATTGGGTTGTGATTGGGATTCTGACCCGACATGCATCATAGAAAGAAACAATTAGACTTTTTTCACTTAAAATAAAATCACACTGTCACCGAGTAGATCCAGTGACAGGCTGCAGCTAACAGAGCTAACAGCAGAAGCTTTGACCTCTTGGTCCCAGGAGACAGCAGCTCAAACATTGGTAGCCTGCAAACTACCATTCCAGACAAGACGAATGGAAAGCTAACTTTAGTTTTCCACAAGTTGTAAAGTAATCACATAGATGTTGACATGTGCTGTGATATTGGGTATTTTCATCAGTTTTAATGCTTTTATACAGTGTTTTTTTCATCGTGTTGTGTTGTACCTGACATGATTCCTAACTAGGCGCAATGTGAGGGATCTCTAGTGGATAAAGTGCGATACATTGTCCGGACTGACTACAAGCGACATCGCAGTTGAAGGAGTGGTTGAGTTGTTTGTTGACAGGCAAAGGGAGGACACGGAAAGACGTCAGCATCGATTTCAACCAATCAAAATAGGCTGGAGGCGGACCAAGTGCGCAAAACTTTGCTCAAATAAGGCCAAGGCGATCCATCTGGTCAAAACTTCCTTGTATTTAATATTGCAGAGTTTTCAGTAACAAGGGGTTTTTTGTTAGCCTAGTAAACCAAACCCATAGGCTGCCACCATGATTGACCTATGGTAAACAAGAGTTTGACTTCATTGTCATCAAACTGAACTGCCCCCGCTAGTCGTTCATTGGTCCAGCCAGAAATTTTCCTCCACAGTTGTAAAGACGACCCTTGTTGCCAGACTGAATATCAGTGAAATCCGAGTTGAGCGGAAGGAGGGTGGAGCCTTGCTAGACTTTTACATCCTATTTTCTCAAAATTGCTGTTGGACCTACATGAAAACCTCTAATGCTTTTTATTACCTTCTGCCTCTCAACTGTGTCCATAGTCATGGCAACAAGGAAGTATTTTCCTGCCAGGGCATCCAGCTGGCTGTAGACTGGTTCCTAGAGCGTGGTCATCATGACATCACAGTGTTTGTGCCTGCCTGGAGGAAAGAGCAGTCCCGCCCTGATGCCCCGATAACAGGTGAGTGCAAGAGGCTGTTTGACGCTCTAATCCAGGTGATGAAGTTTATTTCAGGACATTTTTTGTCAACCTTATCATAATGCCCTCTATACAGATCAGGAGATCTTGCGTCGCCTAGAGAAGGAAAAGATCCTTGTCTTCACTCCTTCGCGGCGTGTCCAGGGTCGGCGCGTGGTTTGCTATGACGACCGCTTCATTGTCAAGCTGGCCTATGAGTCAGATGGCATCATCGTCTCCAACGACAACTACCGAGACCTGGCTAATGAGAAGCCCGAATGGAAGAAGTTCATCGATGAGCGGCTGCTCATGTATTCTTTTGTCAATGACAAGTAAGTACAGGTAGTTTTGTGAGGGACAGATTTTGTCAGTTTGTGAAATTTGTGCCTCTAATTTTGATCTCAGATCTCAGAATCAGATCACCTTTCGTATTCCATTGCCAGCCATTCTTCTGTCACATCTGACATTTGGCGTAACATTTTCTCTTGATTTTATTTTAATTCTGTCCGCCCCCACTTTACACCAAAAAAGAGGAATGTTTGTGCCAACCTTTAAAAACGCTGTTGTCCTTCTATTTATAGGATGTAACAATCGTGTCCTTTCTAATCCTCCCTCCATGTCTCTCAGATTCATGCCCCCAGACGACCCTCTTGGTCGTCATGGCCCCAGTTTAGACAACTTCCTGAGGAAAAGACCTGTCATGCCTGAGCAGAAGAAGCAGCCTTGCCCTTATGGTGAGAACTTTATTGCAGAGGAACAGATGAGAATAACATTGCATTTTGTTATGTCATGAACATGTTTACTATATGACTGAATGAATAATATTGTGTTCTATAAAAAGCTCTTCAAGAAATGTTTACTATGTAATGAAACTAAGACCTTCTGTCTATTTGCTCCAGGAAAGAAGTGCACTTACGGCCACAAGTGTAAGTACTACCACCCTGAAAGAGGAGCACAGCCTCAGCGTGCTGTGGCAGATGAACTGCGTGCCAGTGCCAAGACTTGTGTTACCACGAAAAATCAGGGGGACACGGGGCTGGTGAAGAGCCACAGCGTGCCAGCTGGCAGCATAGAGGCAAAAAAAGGCGCTCCAAAAAGGCAGTCCGACCCTAGCATTCGAGCTCTGTCGTACAGTGATGCTGAGGAGAAGTTGCTGGCCAAAGGGAGGGCGGAGAGCCAGAAGAGCAGCATGTGTGGCAGTAGTAGCAGTAGTTGCAGCGGGAGTATCAACATGTCTCCAGTTCCAGGAGGTGGCTCTACATCAAGTTTTAGCCTTCCTCAGGACCAGCAGTCCAGAGCTGGGACTCCTCACGGCCTACCAGCCCCCGGCCATGACCTTTACCCTCATTGCGAGTCACCAGATTTGAGCTACTACTCAGTAACACGTGCCTACTCAGGCCTGAGCCTTTCCTCCAGACGGAGCCCAGACTGTCGCTTCCCCAATGACACGGACCTGCGGCTGGGCTCAATGGGCTCGGCGGGCTCTGAATGCGGCAGTGAAAGCAGCGTGAGTTGCAGCAGCAGTTGCGACTCATACAGTGAGAGACCGTGTCCTGGTTGCCCCGCAGACACCCTGCTAGAAGACAGCATCCATTTTGCCAATCCCCACAGCCGGCTGTATCCCCATCATGCTGCATCAAACCATGAACTTTGTGGCCTTCATCCTGTCGATTACACAAATATTCAACACAGCCACTCCTCTAATACTGGAGTACACAGCTACCACCTGAGTATGGCACGTGGGCAGAACAGTGCCCACGATCAGCCTCCACCAGAAGCTCCCCCAAAGCGCCCTCTCTACCCCTTGCCCCCTCACCTCCAGCACCAGCCACTGGCTGCGCGCTCCAGCTGCCCAGGCGACTACCACTCTTTGCCCCAGTCCAATCCTCATCCTCCTGGCTCTCCTCTTGGCCGCTGTCTAGCCCCCACACGAGCAGAGAGTGTGTCAGACTCACATCTGTATGAACACCTCTCTGCATCGCATCATCACCATCGGCCGAAAGCTCTGCCCAGCTGGGACACGTACTACAGACAGCCCCCAATGCCACCATCCAGGTATGAGCCGTCTGCCTATCAGAGCCTGCCAGACACACGCCAGTCATCCTGGCACGCCCCTCCCTGGGCACAGGACGCCTACGCCCAGCACCACTCCTCTCACCCAGCTCTACACCCATCACCAACACATTACTTAAACCACCCGCCGCCTCCAGCCCACTCTCCTCACCCGCCTCATCCATCCAGCACTTCTCTCCCGCCGTACTCGCCTCACAGCGCTCACCTTTCAGTGCCACCCCATGCTCCTCCCCCCTCCTACATGCAGCAGCACCAGGACTCCCCTGCACACAGCCGTTATGGGGATGTGAGGGAGAAAGTTTACGTCAACTTGTGTAACATCTTCCCTTCAGAGTTGGTGAGCCGGGTGATGGCCAGGAGCCCCCACATCACAGACCCCCAGCAGTTGGCAGCAGCTATCCTTGCAGAGAAAGCCCAAACCGGTTATTAAGGAGTAAAATAAAATGTAATCTCCAATTACATTTATGTACTTTGAGTAGAAAAAGGAAAACACAAACTGCTGTTTGTTGCATCAGGAACACAAGCTGGAATTCGCCTTTGCAACACTTGAAAACACATTGAGTTTGCATGGTGCAATGTTTACTACCGGAAGCTTTTGGATTGTCCGCAAGGAGGTCTCTTATTTTTTTTATGACATTAATGAGACAATGTACAATGTCAAGGACATAAAATGCTGAAGATAATCCAAAAAATCCAGTTTTGGTCACTGCACAGCAACAACTATATTAACGCAGTTTTAAAACGTGTGGATCGAGCAAGTCATCCGATAAACACCTTTGACTTTGATATTATGTGCGACTTGTGGAGATGACTCTAGACCTCCCAGGTTTTGTTTTTGTTTTTGTTTTTTTGTATTTATTTGGTAGGGGTTTTTTGTTTGTTTTTTGTTTGTTTTGCTTTACACTTTTACATGCAGGATTTGTTATAAATCAAATTTAAAAGGCACTTTTTCTGCTTTACCTAGTGTAGAGTCATCACCTGCATCCAATATCACTGATATGAAGGCTACTTGAGTAATTTCCACCACCTTTACGACCAGATTCTTTACAAATTACTATTTGACTGAGGTCTGTGTATTATAGTTATCTTTGCGTGTGTTGTGCGGCCATTTGTGGGGGTTTTTCCATGTTGATAAAAATGGGTGTGTGAAAGACGTTGTCTCATTTGAGATCACGTCAGTGTTTCGGTCAGAGTTGTAGCTGTAGAGATGGGTGACCCTGTCGTGTGTACCTTAGTTTTAGTAAGGGACATCTCTCTCTCTCTCTTTCTCTCTCTTTCTATCTTTCTATCTCTGACCCTTTATTTTGGGTCAACCCTGGCATCTGCTACAGACAGAGAACATCTGGACATCAGTTAATCAATCTTGTATTTATTGTAAATATATTTAACAGATTCCTCTGCTGTGCTTTTAGCGAACAGCGTCTACTGTTGTCTGTAGCAGATCCCAGCTGAATCCATGCTAGACGGAGAAAAACCTTGTTTGATACAAATTGTATCATTAACTAAGTCGCTGATGTTATATACAGTACATGGACTTGTTGATCTGTATTTATCACTCTTGATGTATTGCTATATGATGAAGTGCATTGACAACAGTTATGTTCCATTTGAGATGCTCCGACTTTTAATCTAGTGAAAATTGCTTTGAGACAATTTTTTCACATATGTTATGAAACAAGAGGAGTCGTCTGCCTACTATGTTTAGGTATCACAACTTCTTTATATCTGCGCTTTTGGGTTCGAAGCTGGCTTATTTTCAACAGGAGCTCCAATCGAATCATGTGTGAATATTCTTGGTTTACTGGTGAACTGCCCATTTGAAAGCAGAAGTGAGTCAGTCCATTTTGTCAGTGAGTCAGGAAATATATATTCTTTTAAGTAACATGAAAGAGTATGCTTGAAATAATAGAAAATTGAGGTTTTGTCATTAACTAACCTACAGTTTCTATTCAATCATACAACTGAGTGGACAGACCCCAACCATGTTTGATAAAGTTTTGTATTTGGATTAGTCCCATATCCCATGGCGGCCATTTTGAATAACTGTAACACCCTACCAAAGCTCTACTTGCAGTTTTTACAAATGTAAAAAGCAGGTTCTGCCTTTCAAAAAATATGTCTTCATATAATCAAATTATCAGTCACTAAAAAACTGAAAATCAAGAATAAAGACTGTCAGTACACAATGTGAGTCTTGCATCATGTGAGTAGCACATATGCGAAAAGGTCCACCATGCTGAACAGCTAGCTAGGGCAACACCACTTGGATGAATTACATGGTTATTAAATACTAACGTTAAATGTTACTGATCAATTTTCTACTATTCCCAACTTTATGTTAGGATTGCAAGTTGAATTTGCAGAAAAGGCATTGTTTGTTGTAAACTGGACATAAACTGTTGACAGGTAATTTATTTGCCAGCTAAGTTCGCTGAGGTAATACTAGTGACTAACGTTGTGCAAGCATGCTAACGTTATGCTTAGCACTAGCTAGCCACCACAGGCCATCCCTAGTGCCAGAGTTATTTAAACAGCCCGGCTGTGGCTAGCGCCAGCCACAAAGCAAGAGCTAGTCCTATCCAAGCAAGAAATGATGTTAGCACTAGCAGCCCTGTTAGCTGACTAGTGCTAGTGACCTTACTGGCTAGGTTAGCGCAAGCTTAACTGTACAGCACAGGTGAAATAGTTAACATTTCCATTTGATTACAATGTAGTTTATAAAATTAAACCTGGTTTAGACTGTCAAATAATTACATGTGATTTGTCCTAGTGGTGTAGCCATAGCTAGCTTTCCAAGACAGTGGGCATACCAGTTCTTAAACTCAGCAGGAAATTTAGCTAATCTGCTAAATCTAAATAGTTGATCTGCTAGCTACTTTTCAGGCACAAATCTGGCATTTTTCTTGCCAAGTTCTAAAGTTCTATGAAAACATTTCTTTCGGCACAGTGTATTACATGATGGTAGCTTGAAATGAATTTCATATATACAAAAGAGTTTTATTGTTTTTCGGATTTTTCTGTTTTTGTTTTTGTTTATTTAACTGAACCACACAGGATAATTTAGAACTGCTGAGGCTAGCTGAGCACTTATAAGCTAAAGCTAATGCTAACATACTTTTATTATTGCAAACCTAACCTGTTCAGGATGTTGAGTATGCTGGGATAGTCAAAAGTGCGTAATCTTGGACAAAATATGTTGCACTTATATTAGTAAGATGCAAAAGAAAATCTAAATGTAGCTTTTTCCCAACCGTGCAGGATTGCTATAAATGGCCAGATTAAAATGTCAACCAACTTTTTAATGACCTGGATTCTTAGGGTTATTTTATTTTAATAATTAAATGATCAATACTTAGTCTTTGTTAGATTCTAATATGTTTGCAGCACGACATAGTTCGGTTGAACTTGATCAAGTCCAGCCAAAATGTGACGTACATTCAAAATGGCCACCAAGGAATTACAGTCTGCGGAATGAGCTCATCACACGGTTCATCACAAGCCAGCTACATAAAGCCCACTGGTTTCTTTCCTGTGTAACGTGTCACGTTGTACAAACAATGGCTAATTGTACAATAACACGTGCTGCTGATGAGAGAACCTTTGTGTGTATTGAAGAAGCGCCTTCTCTCTGGCCTCCTGGCACTGTGTGTCAGTGTGGCACCTGAGCGTGGGCCCAAAGTAATGCCTCTTCATGGCATTGTGCTTATGACACATCCAATACTCTGAACTATGTTCAGCTAACTGTTATGCATGTTTTGATTTGTTTTAGTTTCTGCATGTTTCCTTGTGTTTTATTAGTGTACATAGCTGTGTTTCTGTCCTGGAAGTGTGTCTTGCCATTACTGTGATACGATGCTAGCTGTTGAGATGCCTCTAGGCTTGCTTACACACAAAACTGGCTTATTTTTCTTCTTGTTAATATTTAATGCATAGATCAGTTAGTATTGATTTCAGTACACCCTCCTTTGACATTCAATATTAAGTCAATTGGGAGTGTTTTCTTGGTTATATAAGGCTTGGCATTTACTCTAAAGGATCAGGAAGCATCTTTTCGAATGCATCCTTCTTTTTTCCAACATTGAAAGTGCACTTGGTCATAGATTATAACTGAAAACTATAAACTGGTATCTGGGTTTCAAGTACCACAATACTATAGTAGGGCCTGACTGATATGGGATTTTTGGGGCTGATACCGATACAATTAATTGGGAGTAAGAAAATTCCAATAGCCGATATATATTGGCTGACGATATGTATATATAATATTGGCCAAATGTGGTTATCAAGTACTTGTGGCAAAGAAATGTAATGGAGGCCAGATATCTTACATCCTAACAAACTTCATTCCAAACTCAATTTCACTGAAGAGTAAACACTTCACTTTTTAGTTATTAAATAACAAGCCACGAACTACGGAATTGCACCATTTTAAATCACTAGTCCAGGCATGTTTTCCAGCCTTAAAAGCAGTTTTAATATTAACGAATATTGGTGAACCATATGCCGTTACTGATATATCTGTGACGTCCCAGTATCAGCCGACTGATATATTGGTCGGGCCCCACTATATCGACCAGTACACTTTGATAGAATAAATATTTACGTTTTGCTAGCAAACTAACTGTAACTATCTGATGACTGTAACATTCTCACCTGTAACTGTTCATTAAAGAGAGTACTGTTATAAAATGTGTGGTTTCCATTGATGCTGTAGTTTAAATAAAGGCTTGTTTCAAGTGACTATCCAAATTTTAGTATACAATACCGTTTTTTACAATGTTATTTAAGTGGTAATGTACACTATATATACAGGTAAATAAAATTGCAAAGCCCTCAGTTTTAAACAATTTATACATCAAATTATTAATCGGTAACATTAATAAATGTCTTATTGTATTATTAACAGATCTTTGCATATAACAAATAATAGATTTACAATTAAGTGTGTAGTGGAAGCATATGGTCGTTAACTTTGGATCATGACCGAAAGAACAAGATCTCGGATACAAGCGGCCGAAATGAGTTTCCTCCGCAGGGTGGCGGGGCGCTCCCTT
>JAQLOL010000017.1:9648417-9672900 GCA_029783665.1 Naso thynnoides | reverse complement strand
CTTCCTCATTGGTCGTTGCCTTTTCACCTGCTGTGGAGTGTGTGTGGAGAGAAGTCTGGCTAAGTGAGACAACTGGAATCCCAAAATGTCTCCACAAGCTGTTTAATAATCACATAGATGTCGTTTTATTGTGTTGTGATTGAGATTCTGACCCACCATGCATCGTAGAAAGAGGCAAATAAACCTTTTTCGCTTGAAATCGTGCCACATTATCACTGTGAGTAGACACGGGACAGCAGGACCTACAGCGTACTTCCTGCTTCTTGCTGCTGAGACAGACGTCTTCTGACAGCAGAGCTGCATGAAGCATCGGCAAAAAACAGACGGGCAGCCTCTTTTCCACATGCAGGCTAAATTCTGCTTTTTTTTTAAAAGCTATATCAAAGACACCACTGGTCCTGTAACTCAGCTTTCACAGTTGAAATGTTGGATATTTCTCAACAGACACCTTGTCCTTCCCGTGGCTCCCCACCCGCGGTGCTCACTGGAAAATCACTTTTTCAACCTGGGGAATCACAGTTTCAAAGCGCAATGCCAGACCACAAGAATCGTGTCCACTCACTGGAGTGGGCGGAGTCTCTGGTCTGGGTACAGGCCACTGTTCTTAGGCAGGAGTAGTGCTTTGCATTTGAACTTCACAGTGTGTGTGAACATTCCAGGAAGTCGGATCCAAATGCACTTGGAGGTAAATTATTTGGCTATTACTGTTTCCGCCCGATTCCAGTCGTTATGCCAAGCTACAACAGCAGGCCACTGGCTGCAGTGTCGTGTTTATCCTACAACGTAACATCATTTCATTTACCTTTCTGTAGGTAAATGAGACAGGAAATGAGAGAAAATGAGCCTCTTACTCAAAAATCTCTAACGAGTCCTTGGAATTTATCCTGAGGGGTGATACCAGAGGGAATGCTGTGTTCGATCCTCTGCACAGAAACCATCTCACTCATCAGACTGAGCCTGGCTCGCTGTTAGCTAACGCCGCTTCGGTGTGCAGCCGTCCTCCTACTCCAGGCAGAGGAGGTTTTTGGGCTAATGTATCTACTAGCCTTGCAGTGTCAGTCTATTTTATTTCACACAATCATGGTCATATTTGTTTCCTATTTATCAGTCTAACGGCAGAGATGATACAAAAAAATGTATCCTTAAAACCCAAGCTGGTACATTTTGTATCTGACAGCCCTTTGATTTAAAATCCAGGACTGTGCTCGAAGCTACACAGGGACAACAGTGGAGCAACGGTGCCCTCATTTTTGGTTTCTGGCTTGAACAGTTAAAGCATTTTCATTTTCAAACAGAGTAACATTTAAACAAAATTTGTTTCATATCTTTTATCAAACGTTGTTGTTGTTTCATAGAGAAAGAAGAAACTGTACACAACAGTTGAAATGAAGTCCTCTTGCTTGTGATGAGCACAGCTCAGAATAAACTTAAACAGGAAGAAAATACTATTAACCTGCTGATAATGCAAAAGTGGCTCTAAGTATGTTAAAAAAAATGTATAAATCCCCCAAATACACACTGTTTGCAATGCATTATTTCCCCCACGTGTGTATTATTTACTTTTCTAAATATATCTATACAGCTTTAATTCTTCATGATCAGAACAAATTTAAATGCAGACATATTTCCTGATTATTTTATACTTAAACATAAAAATGTACACAAATGAAAATGAAATTAAAATGTAATTTCAGACCTTTTCCTATTCTGTTGTGTGTATATGACGACAACCATCGATTTAAATATTTATCAAAGAAAAATTCACTTTCAGAGAGATAAAATCTCCACTCCAGCTCTTATTTAATATCTACTTCAAAGTCTGTCGTACAGTTACGGTGTCTGTAGGAAAGGGCAGAACAACAACGATGGTCAACCAACGAGTTTCTTCTTTTTACGACAAGGACGAGTGAGTTACTGGCACGTGTTGTAGATCTGGATCTGTTTGTTGATGTCATTGAGGATGACTCTCATCTTGTCCTCCAAGCCGTCCAGCTGACGAGCCTTCCCCTCCAGCCTCCTCTGGTTCTCCTCATAGTTTTTCTCCAGCTCTGTGGAAAGCAGAAACGTCAGCAGTGGTTGCACACAGTCAGACGTAAGCAGCATTTGGTTTGACTGGAAGTCATCACAAAGTCAGTCCACTTGATCTGTTTACTGATTTTGACATATTTAATGGCCAAATTCTTCCAAAAACTAACTGAAGGAACACAATGGCCCCTCACTATGACACCGCGTGCACGGTTAATATGAGGCTACCGTCACCTAGTTAGTCTCGTATCGCACAAAAACTGGAAATGGAGATTCCATCAAAATGAAACAAAATGTGCCAACCAGCAGCACTTCAGCTCATTACTGAACAAAAAATACGCACAACAGTGTAAAATGGACACCTGGGCTCGGATTCACAACACGTCTTAAAGGAGAGCTTTCATGCTTTTCCGTCTCTTCTGACCTGTAAACGCTGTTACCATGTCAGTATGCATCGCCATTAATTGTGCAATTATTTTGTCACGTCCTTTAAGCAAAGTTTTTTTTTTACTACTTCAACAAAAACATTGTTGCTGGCGGCAAACGCAGGATCTTTCATCAGACAACAGTTACAGCTGATTGGTGGATCACTGATGCAGCCGTTAAGTCGCTCACGTACGTCGACAGAACTGCTGAAACCGTGAGGTTCACCTTCCATGTTTTTCACCGTGGCATAAAACTGACGGAGAAACTGGTTCAGCTCGTTTTGGTGATTGATTTAAAACCAACAGCCACATCTTTTTCATCGTAGCAGGTCTGAAATTAGTGAACTGACCACAGCGTCTGTTTAATGGTACCGGTTTCTGTTCCTGACTTTTCCGGCTCTTCAGCGTGTCTCCTTTCTTTTTTCTCTTCCTCCTCCGTCCTGTCCATCTCTTTCCACCACTCGTCCAGGCTCAGCCCTCCCAGTAAATCAAAATGAACCACAAAATCTGACATTTTGAAACAATTTGTTTGGCTGGTGCAGTTATACTGTTGTGATGTGGTCACAACTGTGTGTTTGTAGAGTATTTTACAACGACTTGGAATGAGGCTCAGCCAATCAGAAACAAGGACTGGGACTATCTCTTTTATAAATTTGTAGTTTTTTGTTCTGCTTTAATTTATTGTATTTTTAATTGTTCCTTATCTGTTCAATTGGTTTTATTACTTCTCTTATATCATTTGTAGATTTCCTGTGTGTGCATCCATCTCCACAGGCTTACACTTGTGCTGCACGTTTATTAGTCAGCTGTTAATTGCTTTGAACTGTAGTGAACTAAGGTTTGAATGAAGAGTTCTGCAGCTGGGACCTGAAGCTTTAGGTTGAGGATCTAACTTGTGGTTGACTTGTCACTGTGTTTTGTAGCAGAGAAGTTTATTTTAACTTGCATCCAAACAGCTCATTCCAATCTGTAACAGATGTTTTGTACTCCACACACGGCAGCTGTTGTCTCTCTAAAACTATGAATCCATGCTTTTATTCCTACAAACAAATATGAATAAACTGTGTGGATTTCTTCAAGTACATAGACACAGGCTCACTCATACACACACACGGACGACAAGCACCTGCTAGTCTGAGCAGTTTGTTCTGAGCTTCTCTCAGCAGCTGCTTCGCTTCGTCTCTGAGGCTCTCCGCTCTCTTCTTGGCATCCTTCACAGCTTTGGCCTTGGTGTCGACCCGCTGCTGCACCTCGTGGTATTTATCTGTCAGCTGGCCGTCTAGAATCTGAGCATCACAACAGAAGGGAGGTTTTTCTTTTTGACAGCTTCTCTACAACACTGGGTGATCCTCACACACACACACACACACACACACACACACACCTGCTTGGCTTCGTTTGCTTTGTCTCGCGCCATGGTGGCCGTCTCTTCGGCTCGGGCTGCTGCCATGCTGTTGTTGGCACGTTTGGTCTTCAGCGTGTTGATCTCCAGTCCCAGTGTGCCCAGACGGTTCATGGCTTCATCCAGGTTCTTCTCACTGTTGGACGTCTCCGACTCAATCTGATGAGAGCATGCCGAGGCAAAGACAATTCTCATTCTCAAGTCATTATGTGCAATCACGTGCGATTTCTCAAATGTTCACGTAAGGACGTTCATGTTATATTCCAGGGCCAGTATTCACAAAACATTTTAACTGGAATTTTCTCTTAAAACTTGTTCACAAAGCTGCTGACAGTGACTTTTATTAATGTGTAAGGAAACCCAGTTCAGTGCAAACTCTGCCAACTTCAGTAATTTGAAAAGTGCACAAAGAGTGAGCATTCTTTTGTTTTTTTGTACGGTGTTCTTGGGTGGCATGAAAGGCGCCTATAAATAGAATTTATTATTATTATTATTATTGTTATTATTCTGGTTTTAAGAGGAGGGAGGGGGGAGGAGGCGGGGCGGGAGTGACAGTCGGTAGGGGCAATCTAAAAATTTCATATAAGATTTGTCTTTTAGATCCCCCCTCCTAGTTATTCATCATTATTATTCATCATTATTACTATTAAAATATTAATAATTATTATTAATATCACTATTAGTATTCTTGATAATATTACTATTGATGACAGTGTAACAGTATGATGTCCCCCCCTCTCCTTTTTTTATTTTCCTTTCTTTCTCTCTCCTCTTATGTCTATTTTTTATTATTTATCATTGTCATAATCATCACTATTATTATGATTTCTGTAACAATGCAACTATCAATACTGCTAGTTATACACTCAAGTGACACACACATACACACACATAAAACCACAAATGTTGTCTTCTGTTTGTTTGTTTGCTTGTTTCACATGCTAGTTTTGTCCATATCACTGTACTGTCCTATTGCACAATTTTTTTTTTAAAAAAAATCCGTTTTTTAAAATAAACTACATTTTGCACACTAAATCTACAATAACATCAAAATGTTGTGGGGGTTTTTTCCCCACGAACCTCAGATAGGCCTATTTATTTCGCCACATAATAATAACAGCAGCCTTTTGCTCACCACTGAAACACAGGCGTGGTCGTAACCGATTTTCCACAGTGATGTCTGCATATCTCTGAGATGGATAATAAGCCTACTTTTATGAAAGATAAGAAGAACTGAGATGTAAGTTGAATATTAAATAGAGCGGATTACCTTATGTGAAGATCAAGTCAGCAATACTACTATAGACTAATCTTCCACAGATTGAATGACAGGTTTTTAAGTTTTTGTACGATAAACAGAAAACAAAACAAGCCTTTAAACACTATCACTCTTCTTTTTACACTCACCTGAGCCGCACAGCGCTCACTGCCTTCAGTCATTACGCGGAGTTTTGATTTATCATCCAAATAAAGCCAAGTGGTATTGCTTTTGCTTTAGGATGCCGAAAAAGTTCAAACGTACAACTTCCTGAAGGACAATTTGACGCTTCCTCATTCTCTGGGAGTCATCCAGTTCAACTGCTTGACAGCAACAATGCTTGTGGTATCCACTGACATCCACAAGATGTCACTGTTGGACCACAAAACAAAACAAAACAAAACACAAAGCGAGGGGAAATCCCCAAAAGGGGGCCACCTCTGTGTCCCAGTCAGGGTTGGAAAGGTTACTTTGAAAATGTAATGGATTACAGATTACTAGTTACCCTGTTCAAAATGTAATAAGTAGCCTATTGTAACTATTTCAACCATTTTTGTCAAAGTAATGCAATTCATTATATTTGATTACTTTAAAAAAAATAGTTTTCTAAATTTCAAACGACTATTTTCAACCATTTTCAAATGTTTAAACCAAGAAGTGTGAATTGGCAGACATGTGGCGGTGCAAACTCAAACAAGGGAACCAATCAAAAGCATCAACAGCATCAAACTTTACTAAACGGCCTTGACCGGAAATGGCAAAAGAAGTTATTGCGCACATCAAACACATCAAAAGCAACAACATGAATATTATTCAACACACAGCCCGAGCTTTTTATAGAAAATATTTAGATTTAACCCCCTTTGTAAGGTAAATATTTTCATAAATAACTGGAATTTAATCATACTTTTTTTCCCCCTCTGTAACTGTAACTGATTAACAATTACATTTATTTTGTAATTAAATCACATAATTTCATTAGGCTATATGCAACTAATTAGGCTACTCCCAAGCACTGGTCCCAGTATATGTTTAGCCAGAGAATCTGCACTATAGATTAAATTCTTATGATAACTGAATGAAAACGATTCTTAGAAAGCTACTGGACAAACAAAAAACAACAATTTTCTCCAAAAAAACAACAACAAACAAACAAACAAACAAACAAAAAACGATGAAGAAAAGCATGAAAGGCAGGAGGAGGAAGAGGAGGAGACTGAACTGAGTCCAACTAACTGGGAAAGCGGAGCTGATTGGCTTGAGGACACGACGCGCAGTTTTAGCCTGAGCTAGTCAACAGGTGCACACAACGTTCATAGTAAAATGTCAATACAATGACAGGAGCAGCACAGTATGGGGCAGTAAAAGTCATATAACTGCAGTTTTTTAACGGGACGCAGGGAGGCAGCGCAGCTCTGTCGGTCGGCACTAATTCATTTCAACACTGAACATTAATTAGACTGCCGATGGAGACTTACGCACGCCAAACTGCATCTTTCTGGTAAGTTTCATGTTGGAAGAAAGGAAGCCATTCAGCCCACGTGGGACATTTTAATGAACACGGACTGACAATTCGGCACAGGCGTGGTTCACTTATTTAAACAATGGAATGAAATATTGAACATGTGACTACAAATCCCTGCAGAATTGCAGCATTGTGGACCAGGCCAGGTGAGACTTTATTGGGTTAAGTGCTGCTTGATGTGTTCATGCCTGCTGATATTAAGAATAAGGCTTTTTATTTGGACATAACTAGCTAATGTTGAGTGGGAATGAGTAAAATTTTTTTTAATAACCAAACATTTAATAAATTGGTGGTTGATCTCTGGTGTTTATAACAATAAATACACAAGTCTGTGTAATATCATCAGTCTCTTAATTTGAAACCCAGGGCTTCTGGGTTTTTAACACTGTGATCAGCACAGCAGGCCTTTCTGCTGGCACTGTTCCTATGCTGTGTGCCAACAGATGTGTTGGGCCTGGTCTCCTTTTTGCATAAAATGAAAATCCGCCGCTTTCCATGAGGATGTTCAATCAGTGTTGATTGTAGTCAACTGAAGTAATAAGTTCCTCAGTTTGTGCTATATTGACAGAGAAAGCTGAGTTTTCTGAGTTGACCTGCTCACATAGCCGTTCTTGCAGATGTACCAGGATGCATTGCATCACAAAAAAATGGTACTTGCAGAGTCTCGAAGGTTGCATTGGAACATTTCTTTTATTTTATATTGCGTAGCTTTTATAACAAAGGGTTTTTGCGAAATCAAAACAAATAGAGATGCACGATATTATTGGCATGTTATCGGTATCAGCCGATATTGGCTTTAAAATTAGTTATCTGATATTGGCCAGCACACCGATATCCTCCGATATAATGGTGCGTTCCATTTGGCTTTGGAAGTTGGAATGTCCAAGTTCACAGTCAGATATGTCATCAGGAACGTCCCCTGAAGTCGGATTTCCAACTAGAAATCCAACACGGCAGCTTTTTGTGTTGTTAAATCAGTCAAACTCAGCATTGTTCAGCTTCTATCTGTAAACATGTTGCTTTGTCGCTTTTGCACACAAAACTATTACATATTGTATGTTGTTATTGGCTGGTAGCTAACAGTGCTAACAACAACAATAGCTAACAAATGGCTCCTCGGGATTGACACAGATTTAAGTCCAGGTCCGAATTCCAACTTCTGAGGTAAATGGAAAGCAGCATAATAACCAATAAAATAATAAGCCGCTGTTTCCTTGTTTAAAATAGTCGATGGTGTGTTTCACATGTTCCCCATGGACAGACGTTTTTGTTTACTTTGTCACTTGTGAAACAGGCTAAATTTGTCCTGGTTGTGGTTATTCTTACGATGGTCTCAGGGACCATCAAATTTCGGTTTAAAATTGATGTATTGCCCAGCCCTAACGTAAATTTCACTACAGAAGAGTCTTGATGATCTCTGCAATTAGGTTTGGGGAAATAACACATATCAGTATCAGTGTCGATCATTGGCCAAATGAGTTGTAAAATATCGGCATTTTGGACATCGGCAAAAATAAATAAATAAATAAAAATCCAGTATGTATCCTTAAAAACAAACATGGTGCTGGCTTGCCTGGAGTGCGTGGGGAAAGGTGAGGGATAAAGAGTTTGTAGTTCCAGGGAGAACAAGACATAATAAAGCTGCCTCCCAGAGACACAGAGAACACAGAAAAAAATGTATATCGTTGGATTTCACACTATATCCCTAATTTGGATAGAGAGAGATGAGGTTGAAAATTGGCAGAGTCGCCCTTTAAGTTAGAGGAAACTGAAAGTGACTTTGTGCGCTTTCCTTGGAAAAGACATTAGCACTTGAAATCTGATGACTTCTCCATTTCCACGTGCTCAGGACATCCCCGAGGCCACCTCTGTGAACTTGCTGTTCGAGGTGTCACATTGTGTTGCATGTGGAACCGGCCTCAGTCTTTATTTAGCTCGCCATATCACAACATCACAAGATCTGGGTTCATATGACTAAAGGCAGCTCTTATTGTCAGAGCAATGAAAGGAGCCACTGTGAGGTGACTGGTAATTGGATGGGGAAATTTAGTGCATTTGCTTTGATTTTTTTTTTTTTCATCAGAAATGATCAAGTGTGTAGCTAATGTGTTCATGAGAGGACCGGGTCAGATATTAATGAACATACTTGTCCTGTTAAAAAAAATAGCTTAATAAATTACAGAACTTGTGGATCAAAGTGAGACTTAATTTAATGGCTTAGTGGATCATCTGAGACTAGTGCTAACAAGTTGAACAATACACAAAATGCATTTACTTCTGAGTATACCTGTAAAATTGTTCTAATTGGGCCTAGATCATTCAACACAGATCACTGAGGGATTTGATCCATGGCAGACTGTGCTCCATATGTTTCTCTTCAATATTTTTTGTATCTATCTTAATAATTGTGCAGATTAACCGTTGATCTCACATGTACAAATGACAAGATGGACTCCTGCACATCTCACTTTAATGAAAAGATAAAATTAGCGTCACTCAGTGATGTTGTTAACACCACTGTATTTGTTTAGTGGGCAGAGGCGTGGATGTTGTTATGTGTTACGCAATTGTGAAAGTGCCTTCAGTGCTGTCCTGTGTGTCTCTCTTCCTTCCTCTTTCTTTCTTTCTGTATGCTGCTGACCACATTAAATGGACTGTGCGTCAGATTTTCTCAGCTGTCATTCGTCCTGCTGTGCTCTTTCACCTGAGCCCGCTGATCAAGTATGATCACTGTTCAGTGTTTGTTTATTTAGATTTGCTCTTGCAGTTGGTGTTAAGTAAAAGTTGGTGTCTGTGCTGTCGTAGGCGCCACTACGAGGTACGTACGAAGAGGAACGTCTGCTGAGTTTTGATGTCCAGGGGCATGATGGGAGGGCAGCAGTCGCAACCAGAAGAGCTGGATCAGACGCCGGAGGTGCTGTCAACAGTCAGTGGTAGGGATCTCTTCTGTGTCTGCCAGTGTTTCGCCCAGTGTGGCCTGAGGGTTGTCTTGTGAATCTGTTCAGTGTCCTCCTAACTCACTCCTATCATGTGTGAGAAGTGCATAAGCCTTTTGGACCTCAGGATTGTTTTGAGGTCAAGTTTAGCAGGCTTTCATTTACACCTGACAATGGGATCAGCCTCTGGTGCAAATATTATGAATAATGACTTTCTGCTAGGGCCTGACTGATATGGGATTTTTGGGGGCAGTGCCAATACCAGTAATTGGGAGTAATAAAATTCTGATATCCGATGAATAAATAAATAAATACTGATATTGTACATATATATCGACTGAATGTGGTTATCGAATACTTGTGACAAAGACATGTGAAAGAGGCAGGATATCTTACATCTTAACAAACTTTATTCCAAACCTGTGCACTGAATAGTAAACACTTCATTTTTTAGTCCTTAAACACATGCCACAAACAACGTAATTGCCCCATTTTAAATAGCTAGTCCAAGCATTTTTCCCAGCTTTATAACTGGGATGAATATATCGACCATTGGTGATGGATGGAGCCCATATTCGGTTAGGTAGTTGGAGCTGATATTTTATTCTATTTTTGACAATTAATTCTGCCATATTAATTGTCCCCCTTCTTAAAAATTTCACTCAATAAGTAGTTAAAGGTGGAGTCAGAAGCATTTGTTCGTCGCCGTTTGTAAACACAACATCCAAACTGGGCCCCTCCTCCCAGCTCAAAGCACCAAAAGTATCGTAACTTAGTGTGTACTACGTGTACTGCTATACCATTCACCTAATGTTACACAGTAAGCTACAGAGGAATATTTTATTTCTATAATGGAGAAATCAATAATTTAACAAGCTAATCACCAGTGTTTAGGATCTACCTGTCCATCACAAAGCAGCCCAACTCTGCATCGCTCTTCCCAGCCTCTCTTTCAGTGCCCCAAAAGGACTGAAAGCCAAACTGAGACTCACTCTCGCTCTGGAACAAGTTTTATCCGCTTGCTCACTAGGGCTATATTTCCCTTTCTTTGCGCTATGTCCACATTCGTAACTTTCTCCAGGCTGGATGGCGTCCAGTAGCTGTGCTCCGCTGCCCTCAACCTCACCTGCACACTATCATTGGCTGGTCGAAACGCACCGGTTCACTGCAGTCACGCCGTCTACACTTCAGAGAAGCGCAGTCACGCTATCATTTCTTAAAAATTGATTGCGCGTCTACATCACTCTTTGCACAGTAATGTATGGCTCATCTATTGAAATAAATGCTTTTATTCACTGGCAGACCACCTGTGGAGCGGCCCTGTGTGCAAGTTGAGAGCAGTGCACCTTTGCAGCTTGCACAGAGGTGCTAAGAGTAAAAATAATTACACACAGTGATTACAGGCAAATAATTACGCCAGACCAAAAACTGATATAAAGTGATGCTCAGCATTTCCTATCCGTATTTTTCAGCCTCAAATCCATCCATTCCTCCTGCGCGCTCCACAGTGCAGACATGAAGCGCTTGTCTTGTGAGAGGAAAAAAAGGGCTGTACATGATTGACACGTTGAATCTCACAGTGTATAAACAGCAGTGACTACACACTGCATGTGTTGGTACCGTACAAACCTGCGCAATATATCGGCAATGTCCAGTGGATGGGCTGACGGTGGTCAGTTGAAAAATTTTAACATATTGCCCAACCCTTACGCAGATACTGATATATCTGCGATGGCATAATACAGGCCCAACGATAAATCGATCAGGTCTTCTTGTCTGCCTCTTACAACAAATCCAGAAACTTTTATTTTCACATGTACACCTTCTTCTGTATGTTTGCAAGAAGGTTTAAAAAAGGAACTAATAGGTTTGGATTAGACTTGGTTGACAGATTTGTCCTAGATCAGCTAATTTTACATTTGGATGGTGATCTGGAATGGCAAACTTTGCAGAGTTTTCATTGTGTAACGGTTACTATTTTAGGTTAATGTGCCGGCATAGACAGTTATGATTCATTTCGATGACGCATGTATCAGTGTCACACAAAAGACAAATCACCGGCTGCAGTTGTGTTTTGTTATGGGGAGATAAAAGTGTTTTTAAAGTGAGAGAAGTGCTGAGATTACTGTGTGCGGTTCATTCATTCTCACTCAAAGTCAGGTTTTTTTAATCTTAAAGATAGGATCCTAAATAATGAACGTCAGTAGTGAGAGTGTCATTTACTCTGTGCCTGTTTAAGTAAATTTGTATTTCTCATTTTGAGATTGAATCATGTCAAACCTGTTGTATTCTGCCAGTTAAATGTGACATTGCTGACACACAGGTTGCAAACTTGCCTGTGCCAGCATCGTAAGTAGTTATCACTGTGAAAGCTACAGTAAACATCAGTAACAATTTTTGTGTTCTATTTGGAAAAAATGTCCTAATATCCATAGACAGCTGTTAGTAAGTGACGTGGTCTGAGAGTATGGCAAGATCTCTGTGTTTTCCCATCATGCCTCTGTATTCAAGATTGGTAAAAATCATATCGATCCCGTTCCATTTGCACAATCAGTGATGTTCTCTGTACTCCATGTCTTTATTGGCTGGTCTGTGCTGCACTTCTTATCGACAGGTGATGTCAGTATGAGCTAATTAGCTGTTGGTGTCTTACGCTCTGACTCGCCTCTGCCGACAACAGAGCGTCTACAAGCTACAGCATCAGTTAGCTTAAGCTCAAGCTGAGGCGGACTAGTTTACTCCACTGCAACTTTCCCTGCAACATTTTCGTCTTGGTTCAAACTGGACTTAAAAGAGAGAGTGATAAAGAAATATAATGTAAGCCAGAGCAAAAACAGGGAGGGGAGACTGCAGCAGAGACACGTCCCAGTGAGTCTCATGCTACAGCTAACGTTAGCTTGTTAGCTTGTCGGCAAAAGTTACCAACTGCAACTTTAAATTGCAGAATAAATTGTGAGTCCTATAAAGACTTTCACATTTTTAAGCAAGGGTAAGAAAAATGTTTAATTTAATAACTTAGATATGTCAAAATAAATGCAAAAGAAAAAAAAATGAAAATGGGGTTATGTTTGAACCCAGGTGTCTCTTTGGAGGTTTCAGCAAAACAAAGAGTAATTTAACTTGGATCAAATGTGTGACTACACAGTTTATTTGTATAATTCATCTCTAGTTGTCAGTTTGTCAGTTTTTAAGCCATAGGAGGGCAGAGGTTCTAATCTTTGGTTTTGTGGCTCCTCCACCTGATTGATTACCAAATGAAATAGTGCACAAAACCACGTAATGATAAGTGCATGACTGTCTTTGCTTGCTACCTTTGAAGTTTTGTCTGGGAATGTTGTGCGATGATAAATTAGGTGTGATAATGATACAGTTTAAGGACGGTGGAGACGGATGGCGCCAGTATGAATTTGGTTTTCTCCGTATTGCCACCAATGATCTCACCCCGTCAGTGCATCAGTCACAAGTTCTACTGTCTGAGCAGCTGTGTTGAAGTCAAGGCTTCTGTCACATGGAAAATTATGAACAGGTCTGTTGAGACACTTCCAGTATTTGGTTGACATTGTTGAGGCAACAGAGGTACTTGTGAAAATCCCTGGCAACCTGTGACAAGTGTTTTTGAGTCGGGTATAATTAAATTTCTGTTCTGCTTATTAGTTCCGTAAGGGGATATAAAACTGCCCCGTCCTTGCAGTCATATGAGTTATTAGTTATTGTGATAATCAGAGTGTTGAAGGAGAAGTTAGTTTTTTGCACATTAAGCCTCATCACAAGGACGGTAATATACAATGCTGTACAGCATTATTACGACGAATAGTCCAGAGAGCTCGAGCTCATTGCTGACGTCGCTGCTAGCTAAAAACGGCTGAAAACAACGGAAGTGCGTAGGCGCTCAGCTAATACATTAAAAAACAAAAACACAATAAAAGCTATTTTTTAAAAGACGAGAAACCCGATGAATGTTTAGTGGTGTGTGCTGATAAACTGGAAATGGCTCTTTCAGCTCCTTCGGGAAACAAACAAACAGCTGTTTCCATTTAATAAGCCGTTGTTCAACCTTTTGTTTAAGTGTCGGAACATCAGCAGACACCACCAAACATTGAGTTTCTTGTCTTTTAAAACAAGCGTTTGTTGAGTTTTTCAACGTACTAGCTGAGAGCCTATGCACTTCCACTGCTGTCTGCTGGGTTATGTCTTTTGTATATACACAAACACACCACATCACTGATATACAAGTGTCTAATCCTTTTTAGTTGTTGTACTGAATGTCATTATCTTTAGATTCAAAGCTTCCATTAAGGTTTTTGAATAAAATTTTCAAATGTCTGTTGTCAAATTGTATGATAACCTGGAACCAACCAATCTGCTATGCTCTTATTTCCTGTAAAACACTTTGAAATACCTCTGTATGAAATATGCCACGCTAATAAACTTACCTTCACATTCCAAATAAAGCTGTTTATAATCAAAAATTCAGATAACTAGACTGTGTGAGAATATTATCAGTAATTTAGATAATGTTTAAAAAAGTGGTGTAGGCCAACCTGTAACCGTCATAACTACATTTTAACATTAAATTTTAGCTTGTTAATTATCCCTCTTGAGTGAGGAGTGTGTGAACCTTACCACTAACTCTTGACCTACTTGTTTATTTTTCACCATAACATCTTGAACAGACTCCCAAGACAAAGCCTATGTGGCAACAAGTAGTCAACCTCAAAAAATTATTCCTGAAGACCTTCAGGAGCAATATTTAGAAGGTATACTGTCCACTACTTACGACGAATTGTGACAAAATGAAGCGACGTTTGTCTTTCGGTATGGATTTTTTTTCTTTCATCAATAAATAATAGCCTTCATAAAGAGACGTGCAGTTTCACTCTCTGTCTATGTGTCTTTGACTGTGTGAGTCTCATACTTATGCACTGCTTTAACAGCTTTGACCGTATTTTTAGAAGCCAGAGACAAAACAGGGTGGGTTTTCTTGGAATTTAAAAAGTTAGATGTAATAAGGTTTTTTTTAATTGTTCTGTTTACCGCATTTTATGTTTAGCGCAAAGTTGTGTTTGGTGTGTGACAAAAAAATGTAAATGAGGTTTTATTGATTAAATAATTTTGGAGAATTTCAGGAGCTTTTTAAAACTTTTATTACATAACATTTGTGATGTTAGTGTGTAAATTCACCTGGCAGAACTTTCTTTTGGGAGTCTATTTCTGACTATCAGACATTCTTTGACACAAAGCTAAACTAAGCTTGACTGTTAGCCTGCCCTGGTGCAGGCTCGTTCGCCGGCATAAGTTACTATGGTAATTCAGCGGGGATTTATATAATGCCATGTTGACTGAATGAAACTTTTACTTGATGACGCCAGACTAATTGAAATTAGTGAGGCTTTTCCTTAATCCTGCTTCATGGAATATTCCATCGGTCATGTGGAATCATTTGTGCGTATTTGCCCCACACAATCAGTACATTAGCCAACAATTAGCTAGCAAACCAGAGACACAGAGGATGTTTGTTTTCATATTGGCCTCTGACAGAGCTTAGTGACTCACCATCATCAAAAGATTCTTTCATGTTAAGAATGAAGCTTTAAACTTTTTGAAACAGCCATATTTTTTTTTACTTTTTGACACACCTCTTGTGTTTTTAAGCTGGAAATAAGGCTAAAATGATTAGGTTGCTATCTCTTACTGGTGTAGTTTTGTCATCTTGTCCGAAGTCCAAATCCATCTCCAATTGTGACATTGGACAGCAAACACACAAACACATATTCGCCAAGTTAGTGTAATTAGCTGTAAAAGGGGTTTATGTCATAGCCCACCCTCCGCCTCACTCTTCCTGTGATAAACACAGAGCAGACATGAAGTGAGATAACCAAACACACATTCACAAGAACAAACACTGCAGCTTCATCGAGGAGGAGGAGAGGCAGACAGCTCGAACAGGCTCATAATGGTAGTATGAAGCCTAATGTGATTTGACGATGTCTCTTTTGGAGTTGATTCAAGAGGGCCAAGAGGTGTTGAGTCGCATTCTGTACAATCTGTCCCTGTCTATCAGTCTGTTGACCCGACATGCACACAGCAGGAGCCGCAGGCCATACTGGAGAACAGGTCAGTTTTAGTTTTTCATGTGCTGATTGTAAAAGTTTAGGGGTGCATTTTGCATTAATGCCTCTTTCTCTCACAGTAACTGGACATCTATGTTCAAAGAGCATCCTGGCCTGTAATGTTTATTATATAAATCTATTCACCAGGATGACAGGATTTCCCAACACCACACCAAGATTCCCCCTGCTGTGCTTCCCCGACATTATTCAAACATAATAGAAAAACCTGACCATTTAGTTTCCTGCGAAAACCTTCAGTATGTCTGTGGTAGTCTGGGTTACTTGGAATTTGATAAGAGGGAAACAATGTGAATGCAATTATATTTTGTACATATTTCTTTCCTTTGGCAATAACATTGCATGACATTTGAGGTGGCATTTTAGTGTCTGAAATATTTTCTGGTGCAATTTTAGGGAACTACTTTCAAAACAATGTTCAGGTTTTGCTTGTGTAACAGCACCTGCCTTACAAGATTAATAGTGAAAGACAAATTCACTGATACTGTGTCAGACAACCACAAGAATGTGAAATTTTGCCTGGCACAAATTACATAAATAAGTGCGTGGTTTGATCATGAAAAAACTAAAACAACAAACCGTGTGTTTAGAAAGTCGAGATGCCCATGAGCACTGTTATTATGACAGAGTTACAAAACAACACACAGACGTCACAAAGACTTTTTGACCTGCTGTCCGTGTTGTTGGGATGAAACGGCATTATGAAATATCACAACTTAATTTGTCTGTCATGTTACTTTGGAGATTTTTGCAAGGTTTGACTGTCACCCAAAACCCAGTGTTCCATATCTGACAGGCAGCCACAGTAGACGTTGGTATTAGTAGCAGCTCCCTCCAGCACAGATTAAAAGTCTGGATACAACCGCACTGCACTGGAACAATTCAGAAGCAATTTATTAATAAAACTTCCTCTGGTTCATACATTAGATGTGTTTCATGTTACAAATACAATTGTGATGGTATATGTGTAAGGTTTTGCCTCTCTCCAGTAGCTTATCAGCACTGAATCTTTATTTGAAGCTTATGCTGCATTCCAGAAAACTGGGATGTCTGAAATTTCGCACCTCCCCATAGGTAAAGTGCGATAGAACAGCACTTGAAGTTGCAGTTCCTGCTTGTGAAGTTGGGGCAAATCAATCTACCTTGACTTCACAAGTAGGAACTCTGACTTCCCAGTTTTTCGGAATGCAGCAGAAGTACCAGACAGTACCAGCCTATTTTCTCTTCTGGTTTCTCCAGAATGCTTGCTTATAACTTCTAAGTGAATTTTACAGCATAGCAAGTATCAGTGTCAGTCAATTCAAGGCCCAGCTAAGATTCAGCATGTAGCCTAAATAGACATGATAGCATTGGAGTTGCTTAAAGGGACCTTAATGAAGCCAAGCTAAATGATTCTAAACTGAGCTAAGCTTAATTAAGCAAAGCAAAGCTAAATGTTTGATGATAGCATTTGAGTTGTTCAGCGGCACGTAAAGGAAGCTACGATAAATGTTTCTATCTAAGCTTAGCTAAATATTTGCAAAAAGTGACAACTTTGAAGTTGTACAAAGGCACTTAAAGAAGCTAAGCTAAATGTTTCTAAGCTAAGCTAAAATAAATTAAGCAAGGCTAAGCTGAATGTTTGCTAAATATGACCTCATTGTAGTTGTATAGGGACACTTTAAGGAAGCTAAGCTAAATGTTTTTAAACTAAGCTGAGCTAAATTTAGCAAAGCTATGCTAAATATTTGTAATTTATAAAACAGCATTTGAGTTATTAAAAGGCACATAAAAGAAGCTTATAGATAAATGTTTTTAACTAGCTAAGCTAAAAATTAAAAATAATTAATATTATACATATATATATGTCAATAATAATAAAATGAATATTAAACATATTAAATAAAAATGACAACACTGAAGTTGTTCATTTGGCACTTAAAGAAGCCAAGCTAAATGTTTTAAACTAAGCTACGCTAAGTTAAGCTTTATATTGGCTAAAATGACAATGCTGGAATTGTGGCATGTTAAGGAGGCTAAGCTAAATGTTTCAAGCTAGGCCTAACATATTGGACCAGTCTCTGTCTGCAAACACTGGATTAAAATTGTCAGTATTCTCGACAAACTTCCAATCCAATAAGACAGTAAACAAATGCACTGTAAGTGTTTCTTTAAGTATCGGAGACCAGCAGAGGCACTAGTTGTCAGTGTAATTCCTCTAACACAGCCCTTTTTGATGTTTGACCCCAGTAACTGATTACCTGATATGGCCCTCGTTAATGGCTAATTGGTAACTTTCCTCATGTCTCATTACACCAGCAGTAGAAATGCCTGTTCACTTGTTAGATAGTTAAGGAACAGGTCAGACAGATAAACAGGCAGACGACCAGAAAGTCAAAGAGATTGATTAGAAAGTTAAGCATACTTTTGGACTAGCGGACATTTGACATGCTTGCCAGCCTTTGCTGTGTCTGTCAGCCCGCACGAAAGAAAAAGAATCATAAATGCACACAGACATACAGACAAGGTGAGTGTTGTTTTAATGTTGAATTCTGTTATTCCACTTCTGGGAGCCTGTTGAGTCGTGACGTCCACTGATCACTCTTTGTAAAGAGGTCATTTTGGGGTTACAGGTTAGGTCAGGCGAGGAGTGTTAAAGAAGAAGCAGCATTGAAAAAAAAAACCTCACATTAGTCATGCAGAACAACCTAATCAATATTTGTACACGTGAACATATCTCTTGCGCGGTCCAGCCCGGCCAGAGGATTAATCTATTTTTGGTTTGTAGACATAAGATAGGAGGTGGATTTTATGTTTGAGCTTTTCTATCCAAACAATGTAATCCCTTCTGGCTCTTAATGTGTTATAAAGACATCTGACGCACAACATGTTGCTGGCTCATATGTTCTGACACCAGAGTTACTGAAGCTGCTTTCACATGAACTTTGGCCAAAGTCTGCAGGATCAGGTCAACATGTCAAACTGTTGTTGGGCAACCTCAAATTGCTACTAACCGCCGTTCCATCAATATGTGACTCAACTGTGCTTTGAAGGCGTTACAGTCTACATGATCAATAATAACTGAGCAGCAATATTTAACATGTCTTGATAGAGCACTCCTGAAACTGCAGATTTTTGAAAACTGGGTACCGGAGTGTAATATTATGAAACTGCAACCTTCTTTCCGAATGTGTAAACTAGCAAAATGGAAATCCTGTGAAAGCAGTGACTAAGCTAATGCTAATAATAGCACAATACTATCAAACTCCTAGTAAACACTCCACAGTTCACCCAAAGCTAGTTGAATATGACGACAATCTGCTGAGGCAAATTCGAGCGTTCATGGCACAATTTAAGAATCAAACTACAGCCGAATTTTTTAAAATTTTTGGCTGCTTAGGGTTTAGCAGCAACTGGAAGTTAACAATTTCGGCAGCTCCTAGAGTATGTTATTATGGTACCTTCAAATGGGTTGGTGCTTACCGTGTCTCGTCTTATTCACGACATCGTAAGTCGAATTTAACAGAAAGCTCTGAGTTCACGAGTTGTGATGTGTTTGCTGATGTTTTCAGAAATGGCAGAGCCCGGTATTGGTCTGAACAGGACCAAAAGTAGCTATGGCAAGTGTAGACAAGTTGTTACTCTAGATATAAATCATCACCATTGTTGTCTCTTTTTTATGCGCGTCGTGTTAATTCACAAAGTAATAATGTAACATTTCCACATAGAAAGCCAGGAGAACAAGATATCTTTTGCATCCATATTGCTGTTTCCTAGTAACACTGCTCTAGTGCGGTTACCACTTGGACACCAAGACTTTCCTGTGTACGACTCCACGACATGACTTCACTACTTGACAAGTTCCATTTGAAGGCAGCAAAAGTTACACTGCCAATTACTGGCTTGGCATGCATACTACAACACTTTGAGCTGTTCCTGTAAATGTAGATTCTTTTAAAAATACAATGAAAAGACTTTTTCGGTTTTAATAGGGCTGCTCTCATCTAAACGTGGCTTATTTGGGGCAGTTGTATGATAAACTCTGATTGATTGATTTGCAAAAGTATTTAAAATTGACAGACATCATATTTGAGATTGGCAGCATAATTTAAACATGATCAGAAAAATAATTTGTCTCTTCCATTGACCATTGTTCATATTTTTTCCGAAATATTGAAGATGCCAGATGAGGCTTTAAAGTCCTCTGTGATGATGACTCTTTGCTTTGATATACTCAGTGTATGCGCAGTACAAACAAAGGAAGCAGAAATAAATATACAGACAAGCAGAAAATAGTACGAAGTAGCTGTGCTCTGTTAATTTTTAGGTCGTACTGGGGAAAAAAATTTCAGTATTTTGGTGTCCAGCAGCAGAAGAACAACAGCACGCCCACTAGCTTGCAGCGACTCCCTCGGACAATGACCTGCTCTGTTTACACATGGGCTCACATCTGTGTTACATGGACTTAGGACTCGAGCTGGCGCGTTCAAGTCTATCCCAAATGACATTTTGGACATTTTGGACATAGCTCAGCTGGTAGATGTCTGCAAAAACTAATGTTATTGCAATAATAAGAGCAACTCTGAGCAAACCATCTGATAAAATGCAAACCTAAGCTAAATTTCTGCTCTGCAGAAAAATACCAATATCAATGTTATCATCAGAAGATCAGCAACCATGAGTGTTTGTGTTAACGCAGTATAATTCTTTCGTCACTTTAAAAAGGGTGGGAATATGAAGACAAAGAGGCGCTATGGATTACTCTTGTGTTACAAATGGACAATCAGGTCCTGGCTGGACTATGACTCCTTTAATTTATGTAACTATTTTTCTCGAAATCAGTGATTTGTTTTAAAATCTTTTGAAATTCTTTTGAAAGGACTTTAAACCTGCAAATTGTTAAGACACCCACGCCGACACTGCTTCTGTGACACCTTCTGTGGCAAATCTGCCAAACATGCAAAATGCAAGGAAGTATTTAAATCCTGGGTTTGGATTATTTTTTAAACCAGGTGAGAACAAACTGTCAAAGGGCGTATAGATAGGCTTATTTATTCTTAGTCTCATGCTCAGTCAGATACAGGGATGAGGGTTTGCACTGCAGGAGGGAGGGGCACAGAAGGGAGGAGTGGTGTAATCACTGGAGAAACTTTGACAGGTGTGTGTTTGTATGTGTGTGCAAAAGAGAGAGACAGATCCGGAGGGAGGGTTTGGGAGTGCAAATGAAGAAAGCAGGAGGAGACGAGCGATATTCTCTATATCCGTGGAGATGAAGGCAGTGAGGGAGGAAGAGGAGAGCAGGCAGGGGGACAGGATGAGGGAAGCCACAGGAAAATGGGACTATGGAGGAGAGAGGTTTGTCTGCATCTCAGTGGAGGAGATGGAGAGCTACCACAGATACGGCCACTACTGTCAGCAGCTGCTCTGTGAGTTTTTCAAGTGTGTGCGTGTGTGAGTTTAAGCTGTGGTGTGTGATGTTTGTCTGGCAGTTTGAGTCAGTATTGGGATTGAAATCATGACACTCTGTCATAACTTTTAGCCTAAACAGTGTTTCTATGGAGCCCGGGAGGTGACCTGGATGTGTTTTTTGTTTTCGTTTTTTTTAAAACACGTACTTTTTATAAATCGCACACGTGTCTTAAGCGAAATTCAAATAAAAGTTAAATTTATAAACACGTGTGAGATTTATAAAAACCAAGAGCGAAACAAAAAATGCGCGTATGTTTTACAAATATAACAGCTGCGCAAAATAGGAATAAAACGCGCATACATTTTATAAAACCAACTTTCAGTTTACACAACTGGCACGCGCGTTGTCAATCTTCGGGCTCTGTAGTTTTCTGTTCTTTTATGCAGGTTTAAAATGCAGTACATTAGTATGAGTAATGTGCATGATCTTCAAATGCTGTTTTCTTTTTTAAGCTGTATGCACACCAAAAGCAGGGAAAAAAAATTCAGGTCACGTGATTAAATCACTGAAGTTAAATATTTTTGAATTTGTGCAACTTGGCCTCCCTCGTGCGTCAATTTGCAGCAATCCCGGGTCCGTCACGGCGCTGAACTTAATTTCCCATCATGCCAGTGACTTAGTAGGCTATGTAATTTCATTGTGCCACAAACTAAATTTGCTTTTGGTGTGTCCACAGCTTTAAGGCCTTTTCACGTAAAACGCGGTTTACGCTACACTGATCGCCAGGTAGGGCGCACATGCTACGCTCAGGTTGAGCATTTTTTTGAACACATACACAATGAATGGGTTTGACAGGACAAGTCTGCGCTTTGCACATTCTATGTGAAACCGGCTTTAGTTATGGTTCTTCGCCATATGGTGATCACATGCAAGTTTCCATTTGATCAACTTTTGTTATTTGAAATATTTTCTAACAAGTTTTTTAAGCAGTCTTTCTGACAAGGAGATTTCTGCTGCCAGATTTCCCTCCAAATTCCTCACTAATTATTCAATTTCATCTACATCTTTCATTCATTTACCAGATTTGGCCCTTGGTCTTGAGATGTGCATTCTATTCCCATTAAACCAAAGTCCTATACAAAGTCTTCCATAGACAAACTTGAGTCATGTAGAAGTAATTCTCGTCAAATTGATAAAGTATGGTTAAATTGCACTCTATCTTTAAGGCGTTTTCCACAAGCTCCTCTGTCCTTTTTTGCAAGGAGTGATGATCTAATTTGTCTTCTTTGGAATTTTTTCGTCTTTAGAGTTAGAGCTTTGTGCTTCGTAATAAAACATACTGCCAGCTGTGCACAGCTGTTAATTTTCCCTGCTGTTTGAACTACTTCTAAACCATAACCTTTGGGCTGTGCTGCTAACGTGCATAGTTTTCCTGCAACTCTTTAAACATTGAATATCCATGTAAGTAGCAGTTAGATGTAATATGAAGTGTGGATGTAAAGCTGCATAAGAAAACATCTAAATGTCTCTTGTTGCCCGTCAGCTGAGACTGGAACACATGCGGGAAAAGAGTCATTTTTATGCTACTACATCCTTATTTACTCAAGGTGTTGCAATAAAAAGGTGGACTAATTATCTCGCAGCCTATCTGTGTGTGTTAGCATTAACAAAAGACTGCTGAGCACTTGTACAACACAGATCACACAAACACACTCCTGGTGTCTGTGCACGTGAGGACTGCGCAGTGTGTGCTGGATGATTTTTAGGTTTCGGTGCCTGTCATTGATGGTTCAGGTCTATTCTGGTCCGTTTCCTGTGGGCATTGTTCTGTATTTAGATATGATGACATGTATTTTTAGAAGGAGCTCTCCAACAAAGGCTGTATTAATGAGACAGGCATTGTGGTTTTGCTCATGATTTTCTTTTCCTCCTTGCTGTTACTATAGTTTACGGTGGAGATGTAAAATGTTAATGTTTAAGCATGAGGTGAGATATGCTTTTAGATTTGTGCTGTATATTTAAAGCTGCAGTTGGTAACTTTTGAGAGTATCGCGAGATCGGTGTTTTTCCATCATGCCTCTGTATTCATGATTGAGAAAAATCCTATCACTCCCGTTCTATTTGCCCAACAAATGATGCTCTCTGTACTCTCTTTTTAGCTGATTAGCTGTTTCTGCCTTACACTCTGACTCGCCTCTGCAGAGACAACAGAGTGTCTGCAAGTGACACTGTCCGTCAGCGTGAACTCGAGCTGAATCGGACTAGTTTACTTGACTGCATCTTTCCCTGCAACCATTTTATCTCGATTCAAACTGGACTTAAAAGTGAGAATGACAACAAACGAAATAAAGCACAAGCTGGAGCAAAAACAGGGAGGGAAGGCTGCAGCGGAGTTGCTTCCCAACGAATCTCATGCTACAGCTAACGCTAGTGTCACAACCTGGCTCAGCAAGGAGAAGGAGAAGCAACATAGTAGAGTTATTCACTGTTAATAGAAATGAGCAATTATCAACAAAAGAAGGTGAGGCAAAGCTATAGAAGAAGGAAGAGCACAACTCAACCAAGTGCATCTAGACAAAATATTGAACCTGTTGAGTGTGTGACCAGTGGTTATCTGTGTTTTGTTTTTTTTTAGCTAATCCTGGCCCAGTCCAATTTCCAAAAAATGCCCTAGGAACACAGCTGACAATCAACTTTAGATAACAACAACCACAGCAAAATACTAATAACAACAAGCAGGCACTCAGGTGAGAGGCACACTGGCAAGCCGATTGAAGGGATTAGCTGCCCCGACTGATGAGCCAGCAGGTGTCTTGTGGTCTCTGGGCCCTTAACGCTGCTCAGTGATTGGCTCCAGGGAATGATGAACCGCTAGACACGGGATCATGGCAGCCAAAGTAGCCACAGCTACTTTTCGCACAGGTTCGAAGTCACACAGGGAGGGAGGGGGCATGACGGCTGGTGGCTATAACAGTTAGCCTGTTAGCTTGTTAGCAAAAGTTACCTACTGCAGCTTTAAGTTGCAGAAAGATGTGAGTCCTATAAGGGGCCTCACATTTTCAGCCACATAGATCACATTAACCGCACCTGTTTTCCCAAAATAGCTTTTTCTATGAGATGTCATGTTTGTTTACATTTTGTCCATATTCAGTAAACTTTACAGAACTTTACAGTCCCTGTCAAAATCCCTCTTAATGCTCATAGTTTAGCTAGGAAGGCAGTTCTTGTAAGGAATTAGTTTTCCAAGCGTAATAAGTCTTGTCCCTGGCTCGTCTTTTTCTCACTCAGTGATTTCTGACCAAATAAATGCAGACATTCTTTTTAGAAGGATGAATTACCTATACCTAGCAACTGTCACCTGTCCTGTCACCTTCAACATGAATGGCAGTGAACAG
>JAQLOL010000017.1:9635195-9648317 GCA_029783665.1 Naso thynnoides | reverse complement strand
GAAAAGCGCTATAAAAAATCAGTCCATTTACCATTTACCAGTCCATTTAAATGTTTAAAGTTCAAGTCCCCACAAGGAACTTTTAACTGCTTATAAAGCAGTCACAGGCCCGATCCCATTTCTCTTTTTTTATCCCTGCTCCTTGTGCTTTGCCTCTTGGAACTGTGTTACAAGGGGTAGTGGATGAAATCTACCCCTACGAAATGGTACAAAATGTCTGATGGCTTTCATGTAAGCGAATGGGACATGTTTGCCGGAGCTGGACACAATGGCTTTACACACCTCCAGATGATGTTGTATACAGACCTTCCTTAGACTGTCCTTAAGTTTTGCAACATGTGTACGACCTCCACCATGGATACGATGCAGCCATAATGGTTATATCAGCCATAGTTCATGGCAGAAAATGGAAAGTCCCCACCCTCATCTGAACGGGCTGATATAAGCGGGCTGTGTGTATTCCCTTCACATGCAACAACAGATATAACCTAGCAAAGTATACAATGCTTTTTGTCATTTTTCAGTCTTTATTAACAGAGAACGTACTTGATTTGTGAGTTTCTCTAGTCACATTTGTTGCTTCCTCAGCAATCTTGCCAGTGATTTGCGAGGCAAATCTCATACCCCTCTGTTTGAAGTGTGCCCCCGAAAAATCTTTGCTTGAGGGGTCTCTTAGCCTGACCACTTCACCCTAACTGTCGATCTTAACAAGAATCAGGGACACCCCTGCGCCTAAACATGAACATGAAACATGAGATTGGAGATTGCTGTCCAGTCTTGTACAATGCCAATGTACAAATGTTACGAGATGCTTTACGGCACACAGACCAGAGGAGACGATTTGTTGTTTATAGGCATGATTGATCCGACGTTCTTTTTTTACTTCTCTGTAGTTGGAAACAGGAGATTATTTTTTAGATAATAATATTTTGTGTTTATGGCTAAACTGGTTTTGTGCAAATAAGTACTGTTTTTCTTCTGCTCTTCCAAAGCAAATGCTCATGCCAGACAAGATCTTAGGAAAGTAAATGCCACTACAATCAACATATTATGAAAGTTGCTCTGAGGGGCTTTAAACGACTATTGGAAAATTCCTTGAACATCCCTTCTACAGCAGGCCTATAGAAAAATACATTTTATGTCAATAACCATTTCATAGTTGCTCTTCATAGAATTTTTTTCAATTGTAAAATATCTCTCTGTGTTCATATTTGTGTCAGAGTTCTTTATTAAAAAATGTGCTTAAATTAAGAACAAAATAGCGGGGGTCTTGCCGTCAGCAACAGCATCGTGAGTCATCCTCTGAGGACCATGAATATCTATAGAAATTACTGCTATCTGGCCTCTTGTTGCAAGGATATGTTGGTGTAAGTGCTGCACAGAGAGAAAATCAACAGTGTGACGAACCTCTGAGCTTTTTATTAGATGGATATAAAAGCAGTTTCTAAGCTGGTGTAAAAATCCTTATGAATGGGCTGAATGAATGGACATGAGTTGACTTTGTTACCCACATTGATTTTGTCTCACTGCTCGGAGATGCTTTGCCCGCTGAAGGCATTATTATCCATCACACAGTTACATAATCCAATCTAGTGTGGCATCTATTGTGTCCTGAGGTTCCAGCTGTGTGTTGAAGTGAGCTGTATGTTAACGTCAGGTTTGTCCGTCCTCCGTACAGTGCACAGTGGAGCACACTGACAGCATGTTAATCACATTGGTCCCATTAACAGAGTGCGCTTCCTCCTGTCAGTTGGGAGCAACGTTGGGACAAAACCCTTTTCAGAGTTTGAATGTCAACATCTCCTCCCCCTTCTCTTTGTGTGTGTGTGTGTGTGTGTGTGTGTGTGTATTGGTTGACTCCATCGCATTTATTCAGTTTCTTTATTCAGTTTCTTTGTTTGTTCTGATGTTGCAAAGACAAACAGTGAATCCACAGTGTTGATAATAATCCACAGAGATATTCTTGCTTTTTTGGCCCTGTGCTGGCTTTTTCAGGTGTGTGTACCATGAAGTGTGTTTTGCTTGCTGTTGCTGTACAGAGATAATGTTTGCTCTACTGGCAGATGGACTGAGGTTATCTTCTGAGCTGATACAACCTGCTTAAAGACGAACACACACTCATGAACACACACAGAGTATCAAGGTATCAACCTTTCCCAGCCTTGTGCCAAGTTTAGATTAGAAGTTTAAAAGTCTCAGCTAAGCTCCCATAATGCAATCTGGGATGTTGATCTCTGGGGTGTGTGTGTGTGTGTGTGTGTGTGTGTGTGTTTCTCAGTTGTACAGAAAGCATGTGTCTGTTTGCTTTGTATTTAGCAGCAGCAACAGCAGCCGTTTAATGTACCTTTCAGTCAGTTTATTTGATCCTCAAGAGTCTTTTAAAGCAACCCAGCTGCGTCAATAGAAAAAAAAATTAATTTGATCAATAAACTCAGTGCGGAGATGTAATTTGATTAACCGGATAGGATCTTTCATGATCCCTGAAGGCGGATTGGATGATGGCAACAAGCCACTACAAACAAAACAAAAAGATCTTTAAAGAGGAAAAATACTAATCATGCTAGTACACGGCTTTAAATGTGATCTTGTTGCATTTAAAGCTGAGGTAGGCAATGTCTGGAAATCAAGCTAGCTGTAGCATGAGACTCCAAAGGAAGCAACTTAGCTGCACCCTCCACTCCCTCTTTTTGCTCTGGCTTAAGATTTATTATATTTGTTGTTACTCTCCTAAGTCCAGTTTGCGTCAAAGATTCACAATGAGAAGAAATGGTTGCAAGGAAAGTTGCAGCAGTGTAAACTGGTCCATCTCAGCTCAGTTTAAACCAGCTGACGGTGTCGCCTGCAACTCCGTTTGTCAAATCCCCAGAGGCCAGTTTGTTTCTACAGCCAGTCAGCTTGTAGCGACGTCACCTGTCGCTACGGGGTGCTGTGTAGAGCAGCCAATAGGAACACGCACTCTCTGAAATGACCTGTGATTGGCTGAAAAGTGAATTGAAAGCCTGAATATAGAACCAAGGAGAGGTGCAGAAGTCCAGTATCCTTTCAGATCACCTGAATTACAATATGCTGAAAGGATATTATTAAGGGTGTAACAATACATCAGTATGTATTTAACCGTACGTTACTCCCGTGATGGTTAGGGTACACAGGATATTACGGATAATACACGGTATAATTGTGCTCAGTGTAATTTTTTAAGACTGCTAAATGTAACACAGAACCAAAATCACATACACAAGTTCTACGCAGAAACCTTAAGCAGCGGTAAGCCTTTAGCAAGTTTAGCACATGCTAATTGAGCCAACGTAGTAGACCTGCCTGCTTCTTTTAAATCTTGTAATTGTGAGGCTTCTCTAGACTTTCCAAAGTGCATGGATTAAACTTTGATAGTGAGACATGTCATTTCACAGAGGCTGTGTGACGCTCAAATCAATTAATCCATCTTTTAAGCCTTAACAAGCAAGGGAGCGGCTAGCTCCATCAAGCTGCACACAGGATGTCACAGACAAGGCAGTAAATCTGGTCACTTTTCGGAATAAAACACAGCGTACAGATTATTTTGTTACACTAAATCACCTACGGTGACCTGTGATGTATGGATGTGTACACATGTCAACAGGGTTTTTCTCACCTGAGCCAGGAAGCAAGAATTAAGATAGGTCAGGAGAATGATGCTATGATGAAATTTTCGAACTGTGATGTCTAAACCAAAGTGTGAACCAAACCGTGGCTTTTCTGTACTGTTACACCCCCTAGTTATCATGGAATTTTTACCCATGTAATATGAACTTCAGCTATAAATTTGTAGGAGATCTCCTTTAACAGCAGTCAAAATGTCAAAAAAACACATCCTGCACAAAGTACCTTTTGACTTAGTTGGAATAAACTCAGCTTGCTCTCTCAAAAGGCTGAATGTCGAACCCTGAGGCAGTGGGACCTTTCATCATGCTCTACATAGAAGCTTTGAAGAGAAGGATTACTTTCACAGAGGATTGTTGACCTTTTCTTTATGACCTGCTCAACTTAACCACAGATACAAAAGCATATCAACTGATTCGGATCACGTTACTGTCTGTGTGCTACAGTGTTAAAGGTACTCTCCTCCAGGAATATCACAATCGAGCTGGTTTTCGAAGAGTTTGTCTTGCACAGAACCATACAGCACTGATGGAAAACCTAAAGAAAAGTAACTCCTAAGTGACCTTTAAGGCTGTTTGTGGAAGATAAGTGTTGTTTCCATCATGTGATGTCATTGTATAAAACAGCAGTGTTGATTTTCTCCTACAGCTGCAAATTTCTTTCAGGGCAAGTAAAAACAGAGTCCTCCTGAATTCTTAGTTTATTTGCTACCTTCCTCTCTTTCACTCCCTCTTTGTCATTTGCCCCTTTCTTCCCCTTCGTTGTCTTCCTCAGTTTTCATGTTTTCTTTGTCCAACGCAGTGTAATGACTGGTCGTCATGGCCAGAGGCAGCTAAAAAAGGCTGCTGTTTTACTCTCAGCTGAGCTTTTAAGGTCTGTTTTTGACTCTAATGGTGGGTGTGGAGTATGGGAGGAGGACCTGGATTTTAAAACCAACAATTTTGCGAGTACATGCTTTGTAGTTTGTAAGTTTGACCACAGATACCTCAACACATCACAGTGTTAATTTCCAGAAATTTCAATGGGGCTACAATTTGGATATGTGCATTTGGAGCGAGTGGAGGTTTGGAGTTTAGCACAAAACTTTCTTGAAACAAAAAGGTAAAACGAACCATAAGGTCAATCTGAGTGCTGCTCAACTATCAAATACTTATCTTAAGAGAAACACTAATATGTAATTAATGTTGGTGATTATAGAGCAGTTACATCTAAATATAGATTCTTGCTGGTGAAAAGCTTATTTAGAATGCAGCAGTCATTCTGTGGCTTTGCATCTTTTCGCCAAGCAGAAATGCCCTCCTTGTTTGTTTTTTATCGTAGTCTTAATTGAATTTGCACAGCCTCTTATCTGTAAATCAAATCAGCGCACATTGCTCCAAGCAACCTGAGTCTGTCACGCCCGGACTAGCCGTACACCTCATGGCTGGAGGCCTTGATGTCGGGCAAAAATGCCTTTCAGTGCTGGAAATTTCAACATTATTGTCCTTGGAAAGTACCCTTCCCAACGCAGCTTGTGTATTGCTGGTTCTGGTGCTTATACTTGAAAGCCAGTGCATTTAGACGATAAACCCTTTCAATCAGCGCAATGTTGTTTGCATGATACTTAGTTTAAAAGTTGGGAGTTATTTAAACAAACCTGTCACAGGCCACATTTCTCCACATTTTTAACGTAAATTAAAGCAATCGTTTGGCATTTTGACAACCAATGGAAACTCCTGGCAGCAGCAGCTTCCAACTAAAACCTGATTAATGCTTTTGCAGTGGTTGTACACGAAGACTATACAGTAGCCTACATAAACGGCCTACACTGTTGTGAGTATGTATACTCACGTGCTGGTGAGTCTGTGTCGCATGCATATGGACACTAATCAGAGACTGACAATCACCCTCTGAGTTTTAGCTTCAGGTGGAAGCTAACAGGCTGTAGCAGCTAGCTACAAGCTAGCGTCAAGCACAGTGTCCTCCATTATTTCGAAGATTTGTTAAACTGTATAGAAAGAACTGCGCCCAGAGTTCCTTTCCTGCCCTTCATTTGCCCAGTGGGAAGCTATTACAGCAGATGTTTGCCAACTGTGGACCAAGCAGACCAATCACAGCTGCGACGTGTAATTAAATTTCTGTGGAGGTGCATGTAGCTAAGGTGTTTGTTCAACGCAAAAGCATAAATTTGGCAAGAAATAGTCAAGCCCATAACCACACACACACAAAAAGCACAACTTGTTCTTTTTTTTGACATGATTTTGCTTTTGATTAAGCAAACAAGCTGTAACATTTCAATTAGTTGCCTTTTTGTCTCACCCCTGGAGGCCCAGAGGTCTGGAGGTGGATTGGCGAGACATAGGGATTACTCTTTCAGTGTGTCTGTGTGTGTGTTTTTAACCAATCACATCACATTGGGCAAGTCAAGAGAGGTGTGTTAAAAGTTTTTAGGGCAAAAAATGTTGACATTTTTAGCCAATCATATCACATTGGCTGGGTGCAGCCTCTAATTGTGTTGAGCAAGTGCAGCCTGTTAACCTTTTTACCATGGAAGAATGGAGGCTGGATATTGATGGGGTGAATTTTTGTAGCTTTTTAGCTGCAAGCAGCTCTATAGCTCGCTCTCTCAGTTGGTTCACTAAAATACAGCGGTGGCAACACAACTGTTACTTACTCTGCTTCTTTGGTAGCAGTACATGTGTGGTTTCAGCTTTGATGTTGTTGTCAGTAATGATACCTGTGTTAAATAGCAGAAAAGCTTTATCTGAATGAATAAACTTCAAGGCATTTTCCTAATATCATTATTTTAATGACCCAGTTAATTAGATGAATCTATATGCATATTCTTTGTTGTTCCATATTATGGGATCTTACTAATCATCGGTTTTTGCAGCAGATGTGAAAACAGTTTGCTCGAGCGTTGGATGGATGGGAGCCCGGCCTCTGAGCGGTTGCGTGTCTGTGTGTGTTGTGACGGCAGCGCAGACTGCAGACAGAGGGACAGTAGTGTGTTGTTATGCTCAGATGATGATGCCACCATCTATTCAGTAGAGCAGGGCTCACTGCCAGTGACACAGAGTAAGGCCCGAAGCCATTGTTCTGGATTTATGACTGCTGCTGAATGGAGGCAGAGCACACCACTTTCAGCATCTTGGCCTTAACAAGACATATATGAAGGATGACACTTTAGTTTGAAGCATTAAATTAACAGGATGACCAAGAATGCTATTAGAGAAAGTGAATATAGATTTAATGGATGCCTCTTTCTTGACACAGACATGCCAGAAATGATTGAAAATGTCATTTTTTTGTCCTAAAATGAAAATATATACAGTAGGATGTTTCTACTACTAGATATAAAATGAATAAATAAATTCATTATCATTCTTTACAGCCTTATGATCCCTACGTCACTCATCAGATCGCACACTACTTGTTATTGTCTGATATTATATCACTGCAGTGTCTACACTGAACGTAGGGAGGCAGAAAACCTAGTTTGATACACTCATGTTGATGTTAAGCATCTTTGAACTTGTCATTCAAAGTTGCAGTAGGTAACCTCTGCTAACGAGCTAGCAAGCTAACATTAGCTTTAGCTTGTTGGAAAGCAATTTTGCTGCAGCTGATTGCGTCGGCTCGGCTCACGTTTTATTTTCTTTGTTGGCGCTCTCTCTTTAAAGTCCAGGTTGAACTGAGACGCAACAGCTGCAGGGAAAGTTGGAGCGGAGTGAACCGGTCCGTCTCAACTTGAGCTTGAGCCGACTGACGGTGTCACTTGCAGAAACTCTGTTGCCGGCAGAGACAAGTCAGAGCGTAAGGCACGAACAGCTAATCAGCTCATACTGACATCAGCTTTTGCAAAGAAGGACAGCGTAGACCAACGAATCAGTACAAAGAGTGTCACTGATTGGGCAAATGGAATGGGAGCGATAGGATTTTTACCAATGCTGAATGCAGAGGCATGATGGGAAAACACAGAGATCTCGCCATTCCCTCAGACCACAACACTTACTAACAGCTGTCTATAGGTATTAAGACATCTTTTTCCAAAAAGACCACAAAAAAGGAATTGATGTTTACCACAAAGTTACCAGCTGTAGCTTTAAGGATGCTTTAAAACATTTTATAAGTTTAATCAAAAGTAAAAAGATTGTTCTCTGAGTGCACAACACATCCTGAGAACCCAAACAACCAGGATTAAGGTCACATGACAATCAATAATATTTTAAAATTTGTCTGGCTGCTGTTTTTCCTGATTGACGCTAATTCAAGCTTGGGATTTGGTTCTGCGCCGTACACACACACACACACACACACACAAACACACACATACATACATTCCAGGCCACTGTTGGCCCTGTGACCCAGTTGCTGTTTGGCATGAAGTGTGCCTGCCAGTCCCTGTCCTGTGTGTGTGTGTGTGTGTGTGTGTGTGTGTGTGTGTACATGTTATATACCCAGCAGTCAGATACAGCAGTGACAGATGGGGCTTTGGTAAACCCTGACTATAATGCCCGATAATAGAGCTTGAATTCCCTCACACAAGGGTCACGGTTGTGCATGTGCTGCGTACACACACAGCTGCAGAGCGGCTGGCAAATCCCTGCTCCTGCACATGCAAATACCCACAATGCAAATGACCATCACTTTGCTGGCATTTGATACCAACGCAGCAACGTTTAACCCTGCAGCCACACCCTCAACACACACACACACACACACACACACACGCTACATTCCAAGTCTGCCCTTTCCATTTGGTGCATACAAGCTCAGCAGATGGAGAGCTGAAGGTCTCAGTGGCTCCTGAGTGCTGGACGCCTCTTTAACATCTGTGCTTTTATTATGAAAGTATTTGTTTGTCTGCTGTTTTGATGCCATGTCATTAAACAGGACGCATAAGAGCCCACCTAAGGTCATACACACGTGAGATTACAATGTAATCATGGAAATCACATAATAGAATCTACCTGGAATATTGGAACACATGTCAATTTTTGTTTGCTTACATATAAATAATCATAATTTCAGGCAACAATCTCAGACACCGCTGCTCTAATCACTGGCATGTAGCTGCAGTTTTTGCAGCTGTTTTCACTGTATTCTTAATTTTTTGATGAGATTTGAGATCATTTAAGGGTCTTTTATCGAATGAATGTTTCATGAGGAATAATTGAAATGATGAGCATTTTTTCGTAGTGCGCCCTGGATAACAATGAGTCCTTGTAACTGTTGCATTCAGTATAATACATGCAGAGTACACCTGATATCTGAGATTATTGCATTTGCCGTAATTGCTGTGTTTTTGTCTTTTATGAGTCCTCCACTTGTTTACGGCAGTTTAACCGTAGCTGATGTATTTTATGATCTGTGTTTTAAGTACACAGATCGCTGTGGGTTTGACTGATATGAGCCGTAAGACTTTTTTTATTTTTAAACTCTTTATTTAGAGTTACTTCATAACAGTGATAAAAACGGTCACCTTTACATATATACTTCTGTGTAGTAACTTTTTCTGTTTAATGCAGTGTAGTTACAGAACTCTAACATAAAACATGGGGTGTTTTTTCTACTTTAGAAAGAAAAAAAGGGGGGGGGTACAGTAGTATACTGTAATACACTGTAATACTACACTGTAAATAAATAAATGAGATATATATACACAAAGTTTCAACATAGTTTAAACAAAAAAGGGGTGTTTTGGGGAAATATACATTTCCACTTTGCCTAAATTTCCAAAAATTTAAGTCAAGTCGTCTCAAGACGCTTTACATATAGAGTAGGTCTAGCCCACACTCTATAATTAAAATAATTTAAAATATATAAAGTTTTTTGGACCCAACAGTTGAAATCATTTTCCCCAAGAGCAAGCACAATGCGACAGTGGAAAGGAAAAACTTCCCTTTAACAGGCAGAATCTTCGGAAAAATTTAGTTTTCTGTAGCCTTATAGATAAAGTAATTGTCTCCATTATAAGAATTGACATTGCACCGGTCCTCATTAGATGAACCATCTGGGTGAATACACTTCCTCATAATTGCCGTTCTTGGTGCCACCCTTACAATCCCGAATAAGTGTTTAGATTTTGTGTTTTAGTGGTCAGTGTGGCAGCCCAAAAAGAAGTTTATTCCGATAAGACGAAATTTTGGGCCAAAATATAGTTTTTGGTTCTGTATAAGTTTTATCCCAGAATGTAATTACATTTGGACAGGCCCAAAACAGGTGGAAGTGGTTGACTTCCTGGGAGCCGCAGTTCCTCCAGCCGCCAGGTGAGCCTGAGATAAGACTTCTGAACTGGTGTGATAAAATATCTACAAAATATCTACTTCAAGGCAAAAGCTTTCCATGAGGTCGAGTTCGATATCCTCCACTGAAAATCACAATACTTTAGCCTAATTTCTTCTGGAAAACAACTGTTATGAGCTGTGAGACTTTTAAATGTGCAGCAACAGTCAATGGGACACTGCAACAAAAAGGACTTTGCAATGACTTTAAGGGTCTTATATTAGAAAATGTACAGGCCACATTTTCTTTTCTGATCTTCTCAAGATTCCTGTTAATGTCTACAATGTGAAACCTCTGCTGTTTTCAATTTTTTATCAAAAAGACTTTTTTTGTCTGCACTGCATCCCCAGTGCACTAGAGTACATTTTAAATGAAGAAAGCTGACGGTAATTTTATTCCAGCAATAGATCAGAGAATAGATTAATACTGTTATCAATGAATCTTGATTGTAGTTGTCCAAGTGCTGTGTGAGTATGTCTGTTTCTGTATGTCTGAGGTCTTTTCTGTGTGTTCGTGCGTTACTCTGTCCGTCCATTTCATGCTTGTTTGTTTGCATAGTCAAAGCAAGAGTCCTTTGTGTGTGTGTGTGTGTGTGTGTGTGTGTGTGTGTGTGTGTTTGAGTGAACATCAGACAGCTGCCAAGCTTCCTGTGGCTTTGAACTTTGATCAGCTACCAACACTGGCGTCCATCAACCAGCCAAGAACAGCTGGCTGCCATCTTTGAACTGAACAATGTGTGTTTAGCAATAAAAACCTGCAGGAACATAGAAGGTGGGAGGTGTGTGTTTGTGTGTCTTTGTGAGCGAGACAGACAGTGTTAGCTTGGTGTTCCATCACTTGCTCACTCACACTTTGACTGTGTGTAATGAACTGTAGCTTTATGAGAGGTAATTGGACTGCTGCCCCTCATTCACCTCTTGTCATGCGTCTTGTTTCACAAATTAAGTTTTGACAAGTTACATCACCGAGGAGTGTTAGCTGTAATGACATCCAGACATCCACACAATGTGTACAGTAACTTACATAATGTAAATGTGTTAATGGTGGAGTTAATAGATGCTGAGGAAAGCCTGCATTTTTTTAAATGATCAGTGTTTTACTGGTATTTTTGACCCAAGCCAAGATCCGAGGCTGAAACATGAAAACAAGGAAAAAACTGCAGTTTCTCAAATGGTGGTGAGTCAATTTTTATAGAGCCCCGTGGTTAAAATTTATAAAACACTAACTTTACAGTAGAAATAAATATACACTGCCTCAGGCAAAACACAGTTTTAGTCTCTGTAGTTCATTTCCATGCTTATGAAAACTCTACAAGGGTGAATATCAGGGTCTGACGGATATTATCGGCCCATGACAGTTGTACCGGTATCAGCTTATATGTTCTCCAATATGCGCAGTTTTTGAAACAGTTTTTTTTTAAGGCCAGAAAAAAATGCTTGAACTAGCGATTTAATGTGTAATTATGTAGTTTGTCCAGCAGAGGGTGGTCCTCTGCACTGACGTCTGAAATAAAGTTTGTTAAACTGTTAGATATCCTGTCACCACTGCGTATCCTTGTTACAATTATTTGATAAACACGTTTAGCCGATATTATTTATGTAACATATGGGCCATCATATCAGATATCAAAATTTTCTTGGTCCCAAATATTGGTAACCATTGGCCCCCAAAATCCCATGTTAGTTGGGCCCTTATATACTCACTGGTTTAAATTATATTAAGGTTAGATTTAGTCACTGAGAGCAATGTCCCCCACCCCCCAGCTCCAACCAACATGGTGATGGCCATAATGTTAAACTGTGGGCTTGAAAATGGTAGCCCACTACATTAACTGAACTGACCATATTTTGGCCTTTAGAATTTAGAATAAAATGTCAGGGTATCCCAATACTTGTTTGTAAAAGTCGTCTATAAGTACTGACTTTTATTTAATCAAAAAACACACACATTACATTCCCTCAAGGTCTTCACCACATATGTTATATGAGTATGGATGGACGTGGATGTGAGGTGCAACTTCACAGATGCTTACAACTACTTAGTTGTTCTGTATTTTACAAAGTGTTGTACTTTTCTTGACCCCCTACCACGAGTGAAAAACATCCACAGTATAAAGTAGCACCAGGCCAACACATTAAATATGTAGGCATGTGTAAGGAAACCCTGTCCTCCATTTTCTCCTATTGAGACAAGAGCACCTCTACGCTCTTTTTTCCAACTGCATCATTCCTCCTCCTCCTCCTCCTCGCTATCTTTTCACCTCTCTGAATCCATGGCTTATTCTTTCTCAAAAACAAGTATTCAGTTGGAATCACTCAACAGAGTGAATTGGTGGGATTCAGTTGGATTTCATCTGTCTTTGAGTTTCATGTTTAGAGCCTGAACATATGCAGAAAAGTGATCAAATATTATGTGTCTTAAAATATCCAGAATATCAGGACAGAATTAAAAGCAAAGTCAATCTAAGTGCTGAAAATCTGAGAGAACTGAGGTGTGCCTGGTTAAAGTAGAGCTAAATGTTTTAAAATGTGGTTTAAAGGAAAGATTGTTGGGTTACATATCAGTTTGCCCCTCAGCTAAGCCCCTGATAAAAAGGATGAATGAAACGGTGAAGGGGTGTCAGGCCTTGGGGGAAGGGTCCAAGGAGGCGGAGGGACATTCTTTCGAGGCCCCCCATAATCACTGTTTGTGTTTGGCTTGCATTGCCCCACTTCCAGTGTGTGTATGTGTGTGTGGTTGTGTGTATGTGTGTGTTGTTTGCTGGGTAGAGGGGTTCACTTGCAGCCCAGGCGCTATAGTTTAATTTCATTCATCCCACTAAGGACAAAGCTGGGAGTTTTAGAGTTTTAGCAGCAGGGAAAAGCAGCCTGACGCCTGAATGTCTGATATGTCTGTGCCATTCACCCCTAGAGGCATGCATGGTTTGTCTCAGCTCTATGAAATTGTTGTTTTTTTCTCTGTATTTTATGTAAATAAGTGGTAAAATAAAAACATTCAGTGGTAAAAGTCTACTAACTGGAACAATACTAGTTAATTAAAACTCTTGCGGCTGCTATGTTAAAGTGAGATACACTTTATGTATAACTAACTTGACTCTTCATGTAATTACTAAAATATTTACATTATTATTTTTTTTTAATTTATTCAAAATTTATTCAGTTAATCTATCTATACATACATACACACATACATACAGTGTACATCTATACATACATG
>JAQLOL010000017.1:9593847-9612164 GCA_029783665.1 Naso thynnoides | reverse complement strand
ACTTTTGCTAAGGAGCTAACAAGCTAATGATAGCTATAGAATGAGACTCGTTGGGAAGCAACTCCTCTGCAGCCGTTTGCTCCAGCTCGTGTTTTATTTTGTTTGTTGTTGGTTTCTCAATGAAATGGTTGCAGGGAAAGTTGCAGCGGAGTGAGCTGGTCCATCTCAGCTCGAGCTTGAGCCGACTGACAGTGTCGCTTACAAACACTCTGTTGCTGGCAGAAACAAGTCAGAGTGTAAGGCACAAACAGCCAATCAGCTCATACCGACAACACCTGTTGCTAAGAAGCGCAGTGTAGACCAGCCAATCGGGACAGAGAGTACGGAGAGCATCACTGATCAGGCAAATAGAACAGGAGCGATGGGATTTTTACCTATCCTGAATACAGAGGCATGATGGGAAAAGAGAGATCTCGCCATATTCTCAGATCACGCCACTTAAGAATTGCTGTAATTGCTGTCAATGGGTATTATGACACTTTCAAATAGAGCACTAAAAAGTTATTTATTTATCCCAAAGTTACCAACTGCAGCTTTAACTTTAAATTTACAATTTCTACTAATGTTTTGGGTTTCCATCAGGACCAGATAGAGAAAGTTTTCCAGAAGCAAAACTCTGTCCAGGAGATGTTTGAGAAGAGACGTGTCAGCTTGAACAAACTCGCCGCCAAACAGACCAGGCCAGTCCAGCCAGTCGCTCCGAGACCTGAAGTGAAGTCTCCACTGTCCTCTCCCAGTAAGCCCGCACCAATACGTGACGATTTATCAAAGGAAGGAGCATGCATCGGTCTTACCAAGATTTTACAGGGATTTTTTCACTTGGTTAGGGATGTTAAGGGTTAAAAACACTGTTTTCTCTCTGTGCTGCAGATCAACAGAGGAAAGAGAGAAGATATTCTGCAGACAATGCCATCTGCAAAAAGGTAAACGCATGACTACTGACTGTTTTTGGTAGTGGTTATCGTCAAATACAACATATTTATAAGGAAAAGTTTGTCTGCTTTCTTTGAGCTTTTGACAACCAACCCTAAAAGCTCCCAACATGCATTGCTAATGCAAAGTGGTATGGATGCAGAAATATGTGTGGTTGCACTCTCTGCACAATATATAAAAACTTCCTTTGCATTTACAGGTGGTCACAAATGAGTAAGTCAGGTGTTGCAGATAATCAAGAGATGTGAATTAGAATTACTTGCTTACAGAAGTTATTGCTTGCGCAGTTCTACATGCACAATACTGTGCAGCGCTCCATTCGTGCGAAGCAGGAACAGCCTCACAAGTTTTCTACGGCACCTTGTATATGAATGTGTGTGTGCAGGTGGAGTCTCCCATTCATAACGGAGGCACCAGACATGCTTCGCTCTCAGAGGAAGAAGAAAACCTGGCAGTGCTTCGGCGGTAAGGGGTCAAAGGTTGTCTTCATGCCGTAGAACAGAATGCAGTTGATGAAATCTAATACTGTGATAACTTTCCTTTGGCTGTATCAGTTGTAAGATATAAAATGTATATAAATATGAAGTTTTATATAAGCTGATGTCCTGAACTTTCAGCACTGGGGGCTCAGCCTAGAGAATTCTGGAGTTGGGCTGCAGTATAAAAGCACTCAGGTCTCTGCTGAACAGAAACATGAACAGATTGTTTTGTGCTTTTCTGTGTTCCAGCCACGTTATGAATGAACTGCTGGAGACGGAGAGAGCATACGTAGAGGAGCTGCTGTGTGTGCTGGAGGTGAGTGTTTGTCGTGCCAGTTCATTAAAATTCTGTCAAAATGTATGTCGTGTATCATCAGTTATTCAGTAACTGCATTTATTGTCATTACAATCTGGTTTCTTTCCTTTTTTAAAGATGTTTTTTGGGCTTATGTGCCTTTATTGATGAGACAGCTGAAGGATTAGACAGGAAACTGGGGAGAGAGAGAGGGTTGACATGCAGCAAAGGGCCACAGGGTGGAATCGAACCCATGGTCACTGCAGCACGGACACAGCCTCTGTACATGGGGCACCCGCTCTACCAACTGATCCACCGGGGTGCCTTCCAGCTGGTTTCTAATCTGAATATGTTGTATGTGATGTCACACTGCAGGGCTATGCGGCAGAGATGGACAACCCATCCATGGCTCACCTCATCCCCAGCACCTTGCTCAGCAAGAAGGACATCCTGTTCGGCAACATGTCTGAAATCTATCAGTTTCACAAGAGGTAAGCTTTATTTATACAGTTCATACAGAGAGGATGTCTCTATAAAAGCAAGGAGCCTCTGTATTTTTGTATGCATGTAATTTACTCTGGTACAGTTATATAAGGTGATACAAGGATTCACGGCAGTCAGGGATTTGAAGAATAACAACCTTGGTCACCTGGCAAGTGCTGTTTTTATTTAAGATGCAATGCATCCTGGTACACGTAGGCACTGCAAGAACGGCTGTGTGAGCAGGACAACTCAGAAATCTCAGCTTTCTCTGTCAAAATAGCACAAACTGAGGAATTGTATTGCTTCTACTGACTATAATAACCATCAGCATTGATTGGACATCCACATGAAAAGAGGTGGACTTTCCCTTTAAAGGAGTAGTTTGACCTTTGCGGAAAATAACTTCAGAGGGACATAACAGCTCCCCCCCCCCCTTGTTTTCAGTCTTTATGCTATGCAAAGCTAAGCTAATCTTCTGCTAGCTCCAGCTTGGCATTTGCCTTCCAGATTTAAGTTTTATCTATTGTCTCATCTAACCCTCAGTGAGAGAAAGAATAAGCACATACTCATTAATACAATATAGAACTTAAACCTGAAGTCATGCTCTCAACATTTGTGTCACGTTGTTTGTCTCCAGGACGTTTCTGAAGGAACTGGAAGCGTACACTGACTGCCCAGAACTGGTGGGCCGCTGCTTTTTAGAGAGGGTGAGCGCTTCCTTCTTCCACTCTCGTCTGGATTTATTACTTATAAAGAGCCAATAAAACATCCTAATCTTATAAAGTCAAATCAGCGACAGAGATAATTTCGTTTTGGCAAATTTGCACTTGTTTTGTTGGCTCTGCAGATGGAGGACCTGCAGATTTACGAGGCTTACTGCCAGAACAAACCTCGCTCTGAGAGCTTGTGGAGGCAGTGCTCCGACTGTGCCTTCTTCCAGGTTTGATCTCTCACCATTCACCTCATAGCAACACCTTCCATCCTCCAGAGCATAGCGTTTCTTCATATGGTTTATGCTTTGTATGTCAGGAGTGCCAGAAGAAGCTGGAACATAAACTTGGTTTGGACTCCTACCTCCTTAAACCTGTCCAGAGAATCACCAAGTACCAGCTGCTGCTTAAGGTGAGCTGCATTCATCCTCTGTGTGTTTATTTTAAACCGAGGCAACTCGCTGTTTTCTCCACTTAAACTCTTTGTTTAATGTTTGCAGGAGTTGTTGAAGTACAGTAAGGGCTGTGATGGCTGTGATGACCTGCAGGAGGCGCTCTCCTCCATCCTGGGGATCCTAAAAGCTGTGAATGACTCCATGCACCTCATCGCCATCACAGGATACGAGGTCAGAGAGATGACATTGCTTACAAGATTCTGAAGTCTTGTCACAGATATTTTTAAAAATGTAACTTTTCTTCTTTTTTTTCCCACACACACTCCCCTGCAGTTTTAGGTCAGCTGATGATTTTTTAAGACAATTAAGTGTGTTTACATAGTTCTGTGTGAGGTTTGTCTAAGTGGTGTTGCCCTACTTGTGCCTCACATCTCCATTAGTAAATGTAGAGCAAACGTCACCAGCAGTTCAATTAGCGATGCTAACGGTGGTGATAATAATCTCCTGAGCACCAAGATTATTATCATTAATGAAAACTAACACAATAATGAAAACTGGAGTTTAAAAAATAATTTCCTTAACTAAAACAAAAAGGAGGCTTTCCAATAAAATGATAACTAACTAAAATTGTATTGTAGGTTTACAAAACTAACTAAAATAAAATAAAATTGTATAGAAAATATCCTTAGCTTTTGTTTTTATCATGGCATTTTGAATCTATCTTTCAAGATCTTCCTCTCCCCCCTGTGGTAGGCCAGACCGCCAGACGGTCTGCGCCCCTCTCCTGGTAACATAAACCAGCCTGGGTAAAGTCGGGAGAAAGCAGCATAGACTAAAAATAATTCCAGAACAAATAAAAATTAAGCATTTTTGAATAATAAACACTAAACTATACGACAAAACTTGCATTAAAACTAATGAAAACCAAACTGAAGTTAAAAAATAGAAATCAAAACAAAGAAAAAATAAAAACAAATGAAAAATCCAAAAATATTGTAACCTTGTTGAGCACCCATGGCCATATCTTAAGTACACGTTTGAGTTCTTTGAATTGAAAATGATTTGTATTGATTAAAACCTTTGCTTTCTTTACTGTGCACAACCTTCGTCATGGCTTACAAAAACTTGCTGTCCAACCTGAGAATTTTCTCTGGTCTAAGTGGTGTCCAGTCGCTATGTCTCATCCACTTTCAGCCTCACCTGCGCGCAGTTATTGGCTGGGGGAAACGCACCCCCCCCCCTCCCAGCAGCATCCCAAAGAAACCAAAACATCAAAACACATGCAGAGGGTGGTGTGTCTCCATACACAGTAACCACCACACATTTAAAGAGGCGCCGAAGTGATGATTGAGCAGCATTACTTTTGTATATGTTTATATTTTATTTTTTAGTAAAATCCTTCTGACTCCACCTTTAAGTGATAATGGAGCTGTATTCATTTAATGTAAATCTATATTTTGTTATTTGGTAAAATGCTACTGACTACACCTTTAAATCGAGAGGACCATCCTGCCTTTTAAATGCATGGTTTAAAAAAATATCACCTGAGATAAAGAGAAGGGACCTTTGATAAAGTAATAATGTAATAGGTACAGTAATAAGTAATAATGACCCATTATAAATGGATCTAACGTCAAATCAAGGCATGATTATTGATTGTACAGGGTTCTTCCAGCAAGCAGAGGGGTCTGATTAAGAGTCACACTTTTGAATTTTATAACCTCCAAGCGAAGAAGTGTTTTTACAACACAGACAATAAATACCCATCTGTCCTTTCCCCTTGTTCAGGGCAATCTGTCAGAGCTGGGCCGCCTGCTGATGCAGGGCTCCTTCAGCGTGTGGACGGAGCATAAAAAAGGTCACGCTAAAGTGAAGGACCTGGCGCGGTTCAAGCCCATGCAGAGGCACCTGTTCCTGCATGAGAAGGCTCTGCTGTTCTGCAAGAGGAGAGAGGAGAACGGGGAAGGCTACGAGAAGGCTCCGTCTTACAGCTTCAAGCACTCGCTCAGTGTAAGCTCATGTTCGTCAGAAGTGTTTAATATTTGCACCTGCGGTCAAAGATCAGGGCTGACGGTGTTCTTCTTTGTTTCTCCTCTCAGATGAGCGCGGTGGGCATTACAGAGAACGCCAAGGGAGACAACAAGAAGTTTGAGATTTGGTGCAACTCAAGAGATGAAGTGTTTATAGTGCAGGTAAAGGGGCCTCAGCCTCAGGACTTATTTCGGGGTGACACAGCAAAAACAAAGCGCGCTTCCATAGTGATGAACACAACTGGAAATTTCATCCTCCAGAAGGGGTCATGACAGAAAAAGTTTAAGAACCACTGCTGTAGATGAAGAAACCCCGATGCTCTTAATTCTTGATTTTTTTACTCACGTAGGCTCCGACGCCAGAGATTAAGTCATCATGGGTGAACGAGATCCGCAAAGTTCTGACCCAGCAGCTCAAAGCTTGCAGAGGTATTTTGACACACAGAGCCGCACTTTGTTTGCATTTCTTCTTCTTACATGCTTTTAAATGTGGTTAACTCTTGTCCGTTGTAGATGCAAGCCAGCAGAAAAGCTCCGACCCAGTTTCCCCAAGTCCCACCAGCAACAACACCTCCATCTCCCTCAGGTTGGCACCTCGCCGAAACATGCACACGTGAATTAAATCTGCAGATAAGATGCTTTTCATTCGAAGTGACCTTTTCATCTTCCTCTCTTTCACAGTCCGTTTCGCAGTAGTGGTCAGAAAAACCAGAAGAAGCAAGAGGAGAAGAAAGCGGAGGCGAGCACAATCTCGGACGTCAACTCTTCATCACCGAAAAACAAAGGTGAATGTTTGTTTAATGCTGCACCGTCACACACAGAAAATAAATGCGTCACAGATGACTGAAATCCTCATGAAGTTTTATCTCTGCAGTGTAAACTCTTCTCTGTCTTCGTCACCTTCATCGTCATGGTCACTCCTTCTCTCTGTTCTTTTCTTCTCTTTTCCGGGCTACATTTATATTTCCATGCAACACGCTCTTTTCTCTTCCTCCCGCTTCCCATTTCAAACCATCGTTTCCAGATGAACCAGTGACCAGTCCGACCAATGACAGGTCTTCAGTGGCTAAAAAGCGTTTTACATTGCAGGGCTTCAGCAATCTCAAGAGTCCCAAAGGTAACAGAAACAGACTAGGCGACGAGTTAAACACAGTGCTGAGACATCTTGAAAGATGAAAATAGCACATTTATTATTTAGCAAATTAGAAGCTGAATTCAAGGACAATAAAACGAATACACTTTAGCTCAACTACATACGTAAAGGACTTAGTCAGTTTTAAATATATCTTAGCATCATCATGTAATCTTCAGCATTATAGCTGATGCTTAAAAGAAACCCCAAAAATTTACTTTAAGCACAAAGATCTTGTAGATTAAATCCTCGTAAAATTAAGACCATGAACTATTGACTTTAAAATGATCTTGACAGTAGAGGTCTTCCCAGGTCTTAAAATTCATACCCATATCCAGTTTGCAAAATGAACAATGACAATCAAGGGGCGCTGTGTTTGCTGGATCTCAGACCTTCTAGAGGGGTCCGGGGAAATTTTTAAAAGTTAAATGTATCAATTTTTTGTACTCTGCAATACCCAGGACACAGACATTTGCTTTGGTGAACTTAAGTCCTACAATTCTTACAGTAGCTTACTGACTATCTTGCTTTTACTCCTAAGCCTCATTGAGGCCGCCTGGAATTATTTTATTTGGGCTGTAAAATTGTTAAAAAATGTAAAACAAGCGCGCGCTCTTCCCGCTTTTCTTTCTTGAGATTTCTCTCACAAATATGGTCAGTTTATGTATATACATGTCGAACTTTTCAAAAACCCATTTTTGCTGCCCTCTTCCTACTTTTTGCGTTTGCGGTGCCAGTCCTCGCCTGTAAGTGGATCGATACTCGACCCATCATGACGTCTCGTATGTGGGGCGAAATCTCGAATATAATATTGAATATAAATGTACTTAAGTATTATACTGTGAAGACCTCTGCTTGACTGTTAAGATCGGGATTTAACCATTTGTAATGATTTTTTGCAAACAGAGCCAGCACCAAAATAAGAATAATAACAACAAAAGAACCTTCTTCATAAAAATGATGAATTTGATCATTTTAGGTGCCATTCATTTGTCTTTTATGGCTCTTTTGAAGGAGGTAAAACATTGGAGCCAGTATCAATATTATACTTACATAGTACTTTTTACAGTACATTAGTAGGCCTAATAATAATTATACCTAGTGTCTATTTGTTGCAAATCCAAAATGTTTTTTATTTAACTAGATAGAAAAAAAATTCTGACAGATCAGTGCTATTTTTTTTTTAAATGAAAAATTTATTATTGCTTATCGTCTGTACCAAGTTAGAGTCTGGTGCAGTTTAACAGGCTGTCTGTGAGGTGAACTGATCCCAGTTTTTATGCTGCACACACTCTGCCACCTAGTGGTTAAAGTCTAATACTGCTACTGCTGCTGTTTTCAAAAATAATAGGTTAAGGTTGAGGAAAAAGTTCAGTTCTCGTTATAGTTTGTGTAAAATTAGATGATTAATACATATGTTATATAAAGACATGATGTCACATTAGTAACATTGGCTTTTCTCTGGTTTACATACTTAATTCAGCTTTAAGGTCTTGCTTCTCGAAGGCTGGTGTCTTTCTCACTTGTCTCTTCTTCTTCCTTTCCTTTACTCGTTTCTTCCTGTGCGGCCAGGCTCAGCCCTGAGCCCAGAGCACGGCTCCAAACGCCACTTGGTCAAGAGTGACCCCACGCCGTTTGGGTTTAAAGGTATATTGTTGTCCCAGAGGGGCCATTTCAATCTAGAGGCCATCGATCATCCTCCCATCCCTCATCACTTAAGTGGATTCTTGTGTGTTCACTGTGTAGATTTCACCTGTGTCTTATATAGTGGGATGAATCTGGATGTGATGTTATATCAAACATTAATCCAGTAATAGAAGCTGCTCATCATACTGTCACTGTATTAGAGAGACATGTGTTGTGCTCACACATGGTATCTGCAAGTCCCGGAAGTCTCCATATCAGGGGGGATGAAATAGTATCGATATATCCTAAACCAGGTTGTATTTTCATCATTTTATCAGTTTGCCAAAACGGTAAAATATGCATTTAATTTTCTTACATGTAGACCAATGAAACGGCTCCAAAAGTCTTTCCTGTGAGCTTTTCTGGCTTCCTGTCACATGCAGATGCTCTGTGATGTTTATATTCAGTTGCACGAAACATTGTTTTCTTTGGTCATAGTCATCATTGTCATTCCTTAATTGTAAGTACAGTAGACATTTTGGGAGATCTGCTGATTTGCTTTGACTTGCTGTTAGTTAGCTAGAAACTGGAGGAACCAGCTTGCCTTGTTTTGTCTAAAGATTCGGGAAGATGGACAGATTCTGTTACCTTTTCTCAGAGTCAGGCTAGCTAATTTTTCCTGTTTTCAGTTTTTATGCTATGCTAAGCTAACAGGCTGCTGTATCCAGCTACGTACATACCATACAAACATTAGAGTGGTGTAAATCTTTTCATTAAAATCTCAGCGAGAGCAAATTAGCATGCTTCCCAAGATCATTTGTGAAGATTTTGTGTCCATTTTCATTGAAGGCTTAACTGGATGAAAGGTTTCTGTGCTAACTGACCAACTGATTACTTTGCTAACCATTTCTATGAAATGAATTACTGCGTATGTCCATTTTGGATGTGATTACGCCCTTAGTGTCTCTCATATGATTTCCCCGCTTCAGAAACCACGGACTGGATCAAAGAATTAAACATACATCATCGTTGAAATTGTCAAGATATAAGTGCAAAAATCTGGGGTTTCCCCATTTTTCCACACTGCCTTATCTGGATTAACAGAAAACATGCTGCTCTGTCACACAATTACATTATTGAAGATGCCCTGAGAGAGAGAGAGAGAGACATTCTGTTAGAAAAATGCTGGAAGTGAGCAAAGCCTCCGTCAGACCCACATACCTCGTGTGTTCAGGCTTCATACGGAGGCTGAGCTGCAGAAGATCCATTTATGCTCTGACTCACCTCAACGGTGTCTGCAAGTGACACCGTCAGTCAGCTCAAGCCCGAGCTGAGACAGACCCCTTAATTCTGCTGCAACTTCCCCTGCAACCATTTTGACTTGGGCTCAAAGAGGTCTTTAAAGAGAGAGTGACAACAAACGGAATAAAGCTGGAGCAAACGGCCACGGCGAAGTTGCTTCCCAGCGACTCCCATGCTACAGCTAACATTAGCTTGCTAGCTTGCGGACACTCTGTTGTTGGCAGAGGTGAGAGCATAAGGCACGAACAGCTAATCAGCTTGTCCTGACGTCTCCTGTCACTAAGAGGCGCAGTGTAGACCGGCCAATCAGGTTAAAGAGTACAAAGAGTGTCACTGATTAGGCAAACAGAAAGGAAGTGATAGGATTTTTATCAATCCCAAATACGGAGACACGGTGGAAAACACAGAGATCTCACCATACTCTCAGACCACGTCACTTACTAACAGCTTTCTATGGGTATTATGACGTTTTTTCCGAATAGAACACTAAAAATTATTACCCCAAAGTTACCAACTGCAGCTTTAAGTGATAATTGAACCACATGAATTGTGTAGAAGTCTATTTTGTTTGTTAGTAAAATGCTGCTGACTACACCCTTAGCTAGCTAAAACTAGCTAACCCAGCTCAAGCAGCTGTCTGACCGCTGCCCTGCCTGGTTCAGCCGTCTCACTGATTTGCTGGCTGTTTCTCCTCGTCTAGAGCCGCCTCCTCACATCACTCTGACCAGAGCCAAATGGATGAGTACTTCTAGTCTGTTACAGAGCAAGCGGCGAGGTACAGAGCCACCCTGAGGATCAGCCACTGTGGGTGTTTGCTGTGGTTTGTGGTGGTCATGATTGATTTTTTTTTAGAGGTTAAGTGTAGCAGAATATCCACTTGCCTTCCATTTAGCTTTGCATTGAGTCTTACCAACTTGATTTTCAAATTTTGCAATTACCTGAAAGCTGTTTACACTCTTTTTACCTATAATTATAAGACTTTCTGTCTCAATTCCAGGCTAAATGACAAGGTAACTACTCTGCCTCAAATCAATCATTCTCTCTTTTTCCACTGTTGGGTGTTTTGGGCTGGTGATGTGGAGACATATAGGGGTTAGAAAAACGTACGAACTTTCGTTTGTTTCCTTGAAGTCTCTTTCTGGGAGCTTTCTGCTGTCTTTATTGATTTTGTCTGAGATTTGGGAAGAGTTTGGTTTGACCTTTGTGTGTTAGACTGTGTGTTGGGGGTAAACGTATTGATTTTTCTGGTAGTTTTGACTGTAAAGATCTTGTGGTTTTTCTGCTCCTCACTGGAGATTCATGTGTAATTGCGGCTCTCTTTCCAAGCGGCATTCAGTTTGCTCCTGGCCAAATCCACGTTGACAAACATGTCAGCTCATTGTGTGCTCTTTCTCACAGAAAATGTCTTGTCTCCCTTATATTCCATCCATGAATCCACTCTGAGAAGCACAGATTGGATTACTTGATGAAGTAGTGACCCAGGAAGCATTTTAGTGCCACGTGGAGTGTGAATGTGTTTCACAATGAATCATCTCTACATTTCCTGTTTCTCGTTATTCCACTTTCTTATCTTTAAATCTCCTCACCTGTCTGTCTTCTTGTTATCATCCCCTCTGCCCACCTACAGGCTGGAACAAGGCATCTCTCTCCGTGGATGCCTCAGAAGAGAATGATGGGTACTCCAGCGGCGAGGACCCCATGAACTCTGACCCCGAGGACGAAGTAGGAAAGAAGCTGGTGAGCCTGAACCCGGGGCAGTTGTGATTCCCATCAGCATCTTTTAACTGCATGTTGCTGTTTAGCTCCTGACTCCTTCAACCTCTCACTCACTGTCTTTGGTGACCTGTCACCCCTTCAGGCTCCAGGAAAGTATACAGTGGTAGCAGACTGCGAGAAGGCGGGACCTCAGGAGCTGTCTGTCAAGAGTGGAGATGTGGTCCAGCTAATCAGAGAAGGAGAGGAGGGACAGTGGTAAATATTCCCACATTTATCCAGTGAAAAGAAGCCAAGAAAGAACGCAAAGATGATTGTAAACATTGTTGGGCATTAATGCGCTTCTGTAATACTTTTTCCAGTAACAAGTAGTGTAATTAATTACCAGTAGAGTCTCAGTCATTAATTAATGTTACTCCGAAATAAAATAACTCATTACAGCGTTACATAAGTTGTCTTAATTTCTTCAAGATAGACAACGTGCTGCAATTTATTTTTGTTTCGCCCCCTGGAGGACTGGAGGTGGGTTAGCGAGACATAGGGATGACTTTTTATTATTATTTATTACTTTTTAATTGCGTTTGGCAGGTGCAGCCTATTAACCTTTTTACCTTGGAGAATGGAGGCTGGATATTGATGGGGTGAATTCATGTAGGTTTTTAGCTTCAAGCAGCTCTGTAGCTCGCTCTCTTAGTAGATTGGTTCGCTAAAATGCAAGGCTGGCAACACAGCTGTTACTAATCCACTAATTAGACAAGAGAGTAGTAGATTCAGTCAGATTAGACAAGAGCAGCTTTACTAAAAACGGAAAAGTCATATTCGACTTGCTTTGGGGCACTGTGGAGTTTCTAATCAGAGTTTGGCAGTGGCTATTGAGTAATCCATGGATGTGGACTGTCTACGAATTGCAACACTGAACAGCGTAAACAGTAAATGACATCAGCCTTATGTAGAGTAATCTCACTAAAATCACTTCCCGCATCCATGAAATGAGTAATCACTTGAATTTTCCACTTGGAGTGAATTTGGTGACGCCACACTGCATAAACATAAAGTTACTGAAGTTTTTCAGCTGTTTAAACAGTCCCTGCACTCTCACCTCACAACTGACTGAGCCTGAAAAGTTGCTCATTGCCTTTTCTCTCATCCTTGAACGTCTATATATATCCAATGTGTCTGTTCATGTTAGGAGCTATAATCAAATTTCATCATTGTTCAGTTTTTGGTGATGGAAACAGATGTTTTAAAAGAAATGTAACCCCAAGTCATAGACATGTCGGCTCACATGGGACTAATATTATCACAGGACTTCCTGTGTTTGGTGAAATATGGTCAGTGGAATTTTTAGGCCCTACTTTACAAATAACAGACATGGCAGATTTATACAGGATTCAGATCGCAGACATCCTCCGCAACAATTATAAATTACCTGAGGTCCACAGGTTATACTAACCCCAAGCGAATATGCGTATTCACAGGCTTACATGCAAAGTGTGAAAGGATTTATAATGACCAATTTTGTTGAAAGTTATGGAAAGGAATATAAGGAGTAATGTAATGAATTACTTTTGGCATGGAGTAATAAGTAAAGTAACGATAGAACTTTTGAAAAGCAGCATGTAATGAGTAATATATTACTTTTTTGAGTAACGAACCCAACACTGATCGTAAATACATGATGAGTGATTTATCTTTTCAGCTAAAGTCATCCTTTTTTAACCTCCTGCAGGTTTGTGAAGAACCTCCGCAGCAGTAAGGAGGGTTGGGTGGCAGCAGCAAATCTCCTCAGCCTCCTCTCAGAGTCAAAGTCATCGCAGTCACTCAGCAGCTCAGGTACTTTTTCCCATACATACTATGTTGGGCTTACTGTCACACTTACTTCAACACTATACTTGAATCACTGCCCTCATTTCCGAATTTGTGATGTCACTGGTTTCAGGATGAACAAGGGATTTTGAAGCTGTGTCCTCAAGACTCAGAGAACTTTTAAAAAAAAATGTTGTTTGGTTTCACATTGTATCTCTAATTCGGATAGATCGAGATAAAGTTGAAAATCAGCGGAGTTGCCCTTTAAGACACAAAACTAGTAACATTACTTGATAAAAGTGGTACTCCTGAGATGGACGCACAGCCCTGAACTTTAGTAAAATGTTTTAAAAAATGAGAAAAATAATATTTAAATATCAAAATTTGCTATGTAGCTGCTTGCCTGGGGAAGTTTTGTTCCACTCCATATAAATGCAGCTGCTGTTTGTGTGTTTGTCCTGCAGATGGCAGCGTGTCTGGCAACCTCAGCACATCTTCCAGCTGCAGTGAGACCTACACCAGCTTCTCTGACATCAAACCCTGACCTGCCATCCCATAACCTGAAACAAGATCCAGCGGAATTCCAAATCCTAAAGCCAAGCCTGACAGGAGGACGGAATTAACGGACATTGGGTCCAAAAACCAAAGCTCTCATCGTGTCTGCGAATGTTCCCGGTGTTTTGCTCAGTGTTTGCTATCCATCTTTTTTCTTTGTCAGTCTAATTGCAAGTGAAAAAAAAAAGCCTTTTTCCACTTAGTACTCTTATTTGAAATGATTTCTGTCTTCAAACTGATCAGCATGTTGGTATAGATATTTGCAAAGTTCATTCAAAAAATAACAGAAATTTCATTTAATTGCCATATCAGGCAAAAATAGTTTCTTAACATGCATGGAATAGTCAAGCGATGTACGCCTCCTGTCAGGCCGTCTTTAAAAATCAGTCTACAAACTACAGACAGAAGCTAAAACTTCAGTCTGCTAACTAACTGAACAGACTACAGCGCTGTATTTAAAAACCCTCCTGATTATGTAGCACTGATGTGGACAAATTAGACAATATCTGCACTAATTGTGAGAGCTGTAGCAGCTCACCTTGCCGAAACCCCTCCAGGTCGACCACGTGACAGCCTTGCGGCGGATTCTCGTGTGAAACGTCAGCCGGCGCGGACGCTCCGAGTCTGGTATTTCACACGATCCATCGGCTTTAGTGTCAGACATTAATCGTACACTGTGAGAACTGGCAGCTGGCTGCAACAAGAACAAACGCTCTCAGTGCATCTGGAGCGGGTCAGATGTTCACGGCGTGATGTTTTAAGTCCTGTAACCCTTTTTTGTACGTGTGGCACATGCAGTGTGACGCATGTTAACCCCCTGTTGTGTGGAAGCAGAGCAGAAAATGGCTACAAAAGTCAAACGTACCACTGGGTGAATGTCACCAACAGCACTACCTGGTGGCAGATGTCTTGCACTGCTCCGTCTACACGTACAGATTACTTGAACAGAGAGTGGCAGCTTGGGACAACGTCTGAACCTCTTGTTTTTTTTCCCCCCTCGTGAGTGATTGTCTAACTCTCCTCTGAACTGCTCTGGATTTACCTCTCAGGAAGCCCAAGAAGTTGGGTGGGCAGGCAGGTGTGACTGCATACCTGCTTGCGTCGCCTTCGTGTTTTTGTTTGTGTGCACTCACCCCGGCAGAGACCTTTCAACAGTCATTATAAAGCATGCATGTGCTAATTTCAAATCAGGTTTAATTCACAACCAGCCCTTCAGTAAACCCGTAAATCTCAATATTCTGCATAAAAATCTGTTTGTGCGCTCACCTATCAACCAACAAAAGCTGGCTTTGTCCGCTCCCTGTGCTCCCAGCCCCACTCAGGCATGTGACAACAGTCACCTCTCTACAAGCAAAGCCTGGACCTTCTCGACATGCTTGCATCACCGGCCTGAGCACAATATTTGTCTACTTGACAAAATGATGTAGCTGCGTATTCGTCACAGCCAGATAACAAGGCGCAAAATAAATAAGTAAAGACAAAAGATTAACTTCCAGGTTTGAGTTGCACAACAGGGGTGGGATTAGGGTCGATTGATAAATTCATGGCCTGAGGCTGAAGGAGCTGAGTTACACAACTCTAGTTTCCTGCGAGTCCAGATCAATTCTATGGATGTTTATGCATAAAATTTGCAGGTTATAACTTTTGTGATATTTCGGTTTCAGTTCCTTTACCCGTTTATTCTTCCCTCTCAGTGGTGGAAAATTAGACCCAAACGGCATTCCGCAGGGCATGTTCGAAATTTAAAAAATTGTAAATGAAACTGCACTTTTTCCAGTTTGAATGCGTAAAATAAAGTACAACTTTAGGCAGTTAGGTTAGGAGAATTACTAGACATGAACTGATGTGATTTCAGGTGACTGTAAACTGCAAGTCAGCACTGATAAAGAAAATCCATTTCAAGCGCTAGCCCGAAAAGGTGAAGACATGAAGACATGAAGACATGTAGAAAAAAAAAATCATGAATTTTGATAATATCCATTTTCTCAGACAGTGCTGACAGATGTAACACAAAAGTTATGAACTTCAGCCAGTTAAACTGCACACGCATGTATTGACAGCTGTAAAGCACATCTCCTTCCGCCTTAGGCCACAAGCTATAAATCACTCGTCGTAAGGTTCCAGCTGGCGCTGTTGGCCTTTGATGTTGATACAAGTTGATGCTGTGACATCCTTCTTTACACACACACACACACACAAAGAACATGTACTGTTGCTTTGTTTTTAAGGTTTTAACGTGTTTTTTTATACCCCAAGATTTCTACTGTATCCACGAGGCACACTGTAGAACAATCTCTTCCTTTTTCCGTCGTTCATGTTGAATGTTTTCTCTGTTATTAAGCAGAAAAATACAAAGTGCAGCATGCTGTTAAACTAAAACCAGCCCAAGTTTTTTATTCTTTTTTGCCCACTGGATGAAAAAAAAAGAACACCATACTTTGTCAGATTTGGTCCTGACATTTCTTTTCGCTTAAATCACACAAAAAAAGTGTCTTTTTCCCGATAAAGGAGGAAACTAGTTTGCCGGCTGTGAGCTGAACTGTGGCTGGAAATATATGTCGATCTGTGGAAGTTCTGAAGGACTGAGAAATGTATGTTACGCTTGTACAGATGTGTCCTCTATACCTCACAGTGTTTTCCGTGAGAGCATGTGTATCGTGAAGAGGATCATGGTTCTTGTGAGTCTCCTGTCCGTCTGTATATCATCACTCTTTGTGGCATGTTCCTCTTAGCCCCAGTTGTAAAGCTCTCATGTAAAAAGTCCTGAACACGGCGAGTATTTTTACCAGGCACCGTTGTACTTTGTGAGAGTTTATTTTCTGCCCTCTTACGGAAGCTGACGCGGGCACTAAACTTGTCAGTGTTTTATCATGACCACACAATAAAACTTATTGAATTATTTGTACTTAAGACTTGTAGGCTGGAGAGATGAGAAGGGTTCTATATTTTTTGTTTGTTTCTTTTTTATGCAGCACATTGCAGCAACACTGTCTTTATTTTCCTATTGTATCTACTGAGTATGGTGTTGATATAAAGATATTATAATGAGACATATCTGTATATTTGTAAATATGTAATTCTGAATTGTATGTAAAATGAAAAGCAGCTTTAATAAAGTCTGAGATGGTTTCCTTTATGGGATGTTGCATCTTTATAAATCATTTAGTATTTTTAATGTAAAATTAGACCAGTGTGAGGCACGTGTGCTTTTGGAACTCCTTAAACAGCACATTTTATAATAAAGTAAAAGTTGTTCTTTTTTAATAATAATTTTAAAAAGTAATTCAGGCTTATTAATACCTACGAATTTCTAACTTCCGGTAGACATAAAAACACGTGGATAAATTCTCAATGTTATGAATTATGTATTTTTATCCGGATGCGTAATTCCAAACACGTGGTATTTTACCTCCAATGAGCTTTTTCCTGTGCAGACCGTCACAATTTGGCCCGGGGCTCGTTCTAATATGTACACTATCCGACCTTCAGTTTCTTTACCCTTTTATTTTTCCCTCTCAGTGGTGGAAAATTCTATACAAACAACATTTCACAGGGCTTATTCGAATTTTTTAAAAAATTGTAAATGAAACTGTTCTTATTCCAGTTTGAATACGTAAAATAAAGTAAGACTTTAGGCGAGGAGGTTAGGAGAATTACTAGGCATGAACTGATGTGAACGCGACTCATCCGCGGCTGGAAAGATACAACTTTGTCAAGTTAGCTAGCGGCAGCTAAACTGCTACAGGAAGTGACGCAATTTACTGAATAAAACCTTTTTTTCCGTGTGACAGCACAAAATCTTACGACTGGGAAGATTAGCGGTTGGAGTCTTAAATAAAGACAACATTCCACTTAACAGAAGCTATTTTAGTTTTAATTTCAATCTCGCTTAAACTTCCTTTTCTACTAATATAAACAGAGGAGCGTCCTCGCGGTATTTATTATGAAAGTTCAAACCGGAAGTCTGCTGTTTTTTTCACGCTAACGTGACAGAAGACTGGAAAGCGACCAGATGGAATTCTGCTCTGCCTTCTTAACAGATTCCACACATTTATTTTGTATCGCACACATTTTTAGCTGACTTTCCTGCTAACAAACAGCCCTGGCGTGACCACAGAAGCTTATCTGGGAGGCTCGGCTGCGCTGTGAACCGGGACAGAAGCGGTCAAGACATTTGAAGAAACCCTACCAAACATCTTCCCACTGAAGGTATCATTTGTAGCTCATACTGTCGTAGAGCAATAGCTTGTAGTTACCCAAATGGGGAATTATTATTGCCCTTGACAGTCTTTGCAACTTCACTCGGGGTTTAAATGTATAAATGTGTGTTACGTTGAGAATTAAGACCTACCTAATGTCATTTTCAGCAGTTCTCTCTGAAATGATGTAGACAACTGTGATTAGCTTTGGAAATCTGTCAAACAAAAAGGGAGTTTAGCCCGGAGGCGAGAGGGGTGTAGCCTTGTTAAATCACATTGTCTGGGACTGTTTATGCGGCCTTATGTGTTATTTACTGCCGTCTGCTTCACAAGCTCGTTTCCTCTTAACGTTGTCGTTCACGGGGTCTTTAATTCTTCGGCAGCACGAATGCGGTGTGTTTTGTTTTTGTTTTTTTTCTCTCCTTGCTGTGTTACTTTAGACGACTAGCGTCAGGCTAGTTAGAATATAAACAATGCAGCTTCCGGTTAATTATTTCAGAATAAAACCTGAGCACAATTATTTTGAGTTGATTAGATTGAGACATATATAAATGTACATATATATATATATTTTCAATCAGTCCAATTAAATAATGGATTTTTTTTCTAATACCATGTAACTGTGCTAGGATTAGAGTTAGATTGCTCATCACCCCCCC
>JAQLOL010000017.1:9562787-9573074 GCA_029783665.1 Naso thynnoides | reverse complement strand
CTGATGTGAAACTTTTTTTGTCTCGTTGTTTTCCGCCGTCTCTCCTCCAGCTTCTGGGCGAGCTGTTGCTGGACAGACATAACTTCACCGTGATGACGCGCTACATCAGCAAGCCGGAGAATCTCAAGCTGATGATGAATCTGCTAAGAGACAAGAGTCCCAACATCCAGTTTGAGGCCTTCCATGTCTTCAAGGTAAAAGCAAGGCTCTCATGCACGCCACACAGCAAATATGGATCCATTTAACCGTCAGAAACATAAATCGCCACTGGTGGCTTAAAAATGCTCCTTTTTTAAAATCATTAATTACTTTTTATCAGCTAATTTAATCCACTTGCCTGAAAGTCATGTTCAGCTTTATAGAGATATTACGTGTGCCTTATTGTTGTTTCCAATTTTGTATAAAGTTTGTAAAGATCATTACAATTTTTGTATTGTGTGGCATATAAGATACATATATTTGCTTTTGCAAAGATAATTTGCAATATTTGCGCAGTTTGCTTTTGTCATTAGCAATATATTCAACAACAAAAGTCACTTTTGTATCATTGTTCTCCATTTTGATTTATTGAACTTTCTGTTTATGCTCTGATCTTTTATGGACACATCTAGATTGCAAATATAGATGTAAAGAAAACTGGATGGATAAACCTGTTTTATACAGAAAAACTACTAGAGTACTGTCACAATAAATGACTTAACTTTTTTAGGAATAGCTAGACGTTGACAAAAATTAATTTTGAAGCCTAAAATGTCGAAGTCCATCTTTCTAAATTAAAAAAAAATAGATTAAATTAAAAATTCCAGATTCAAGTTCAAAGTTTAAAAAAAAATTTCATTAATTCATTAATTTCATTCAGTGGCAGACAAAGCAAATGTGAAATCGTTATAAATGGACCAGACTGACACATAAATGATGTGTGACGCTCGATGCCGACCGCTAGTGTCGATATGAAAAGCAAATTAAACACTTCTGAGTCAGGCTGCCCAGAGATTATTTTTATGGGTGATGTTTTGAAGTGAGTGTCTTTGTGAGAAGCTCCCCTTGGGTTGGAGATAAGGTTAATGTAGATTTGGCATAGTGAATGTTTTCTTTGTCTGTTCAATGTCACACAAGCAGTTTGTGCCTTTTTGTTATTGCTATTCTGTGCAACATCTAAAATTATGGATAAAATGTCAGACTGTCTTTTTACAAAGTATAAAAGCTAATGAGCAAAGGCCCAAAGAAAAACCCTCAAAGAAAACACAGCACTTAATTAAGTTTATCTCCCTGTGTTAAAGGCTGCGTGTACTCAAACAGCAAAGGTGCACATAGTTTTATTTAGGCTACAAGCACATCGCTGCATCTTAAATTTAAGACAGAGTCTTAAAACAAATACGCTCCTTGTCCATATTTGTATAGTTTGAGCTCTGTAGCAGCTCTACTCTCCAGCCATTCCTCACTCATATCACATGACCATTCACCTTCCACGAAAAAGTCCTCTAATCACACAGCACCTGTCCATTCAAAGAATGTTTCCCCTTTCTGGTATCTGGTCTGCGGATTAGCAAGGGGTTGTTTGACTTTTATGTGTGTGTGCAGTCAATAGCTTCCAGGCATTTTGGCATAACTTACCGATGACAAGCTCCGTCACTTCGGGCTCTGTACGCCGTGTTTTGATGTAAGGCTAATCTGGCTCCAGGAAGATATGACAGCCTTACAAACTTGACAGATGATGACAGAAACAACTTGTCTGGATAGTCCAAACGCCTTGGCGGTTTTCCAGAGCCTTCCCTCGTCACTTGAGTAATGTCAATAAAATTTGCAGGCCACCTTTTTGAAAATATCGACATCGCCCGCATTGTTGTCGTCTCCTCCACATGCGGGAACGCTTTTTCGTTGAGGTCAGTAAGGGCCCATCCAACAAAAGTTTTCTTTCCATTCTCTCAATTGTCCCAATCATTGTATGGCTGATGGCCCTGCTGATCAGGAGAACTGTCACATGACTTGGGCGTGACCAATCAGAGAAGGTGTCTGTGTCAGCGTCTTCAGACACTTCCGTCTTTGCCTGTCCACAGCAAGAAAGACTGCTGGAGTCTTCAAAATAAAACAGGGACACGATCGTCTCCAAACGGCTTCATCTTTGGGCTTCTAAGGCGTTGGATTAGAGTGGATGCCGGGCTCAAATATAGCAATATCAATGTATCTTAAATTTAAAACGCAGAAATGTGGATGTAACCTTAGTCTGTTTCGGAAGGAGCAGAATCCTGTATGGGTCCATTTTTAAAACCTACACCCACTACCCATAAAGCTCCAGTGCCAGGATTAACCCGTGACCCTTCATTATGTCCTAGGCAAAGCCGCACCCGTCTGTACCTTATAATAAAAGCCCCGCAACCAAACCCGTAACCGTGATGAAACACACACAGGCTACAGTCACTCACATTGAAGTGGGACGAGATGAAGCCCTCTCCCTCGATACCAGCATAGTGCTTGTCGTCGTTGATCCTGACATACTCCAGTTCATTGCCCATCAGTCTCTTCTCACACCAGCTCAGCTGAGACTCTGCTTTGCTGTGCATAGTTCAGTGCATGTTCAGGTTTGAAACCTCTGCTCTACAGTACTCTACTTTTACACCAAACTTCTCCCAAACATCCAGCGTAGTCCTTGTCAGTGTCACAAGCTGGTATTCTCCACTGGTTAATTTTGCCTTTATGTCATCCATTTTGACACTATGAAGTATGAACTAGCCAGCGGCTAGCTACATCTCTGTCAGATCAGTGGCGATATTGATGACGAGGTCAAGGGCCGCTGTTAGTCAGTGACTTTCAAAATAAAGGTAATTGTGGCTGGATAATAGTGATTTAGATTTTACGTCGTTTTAATTTATTTCATTCTGAAAAACGGAAATATATTTTTGTTCTCGCCTGCTGCCTGCCCACATGCAGTTCATTTTTACCTGTACCATATCTGTGAATTTATTATGGGTTTTTTTTTACCCTTCGGATACTTGCGGGTACCCAACCCGGTGCAGGACTCTGGTCTGGTGGTCTTGTTTTTTGGGCTCCACTCAGGTGATGTAGATCAGTGATTCTAAATCTTTTTGAGTTGTGATCCCCATGAAAAAACAAGTCGTTTTTTATGACCCCCCTCCCCCAGCACTGAGACCTTTCACTCACATTATCCTACAAGTACCAATATAATGTTTTGTTTTTTCCTCCACATCAGTAGGGGACCCCTGGAAGCTGTCTCGCGACCCATTCAGAGGTCACAATCCCCAGGTTTAGAACCAGTGGTGTAAATCATGAAATTTATGTGAAAAGAAAACTTTTGGGTTCCTTTTGTGAATCAGTACTATTGACTGATTTTAACATCGTAAGTATCAACTTAAGTCAGAAAGTGGAACAATGTTGTGGAGGTGGTCCATCTTTGTGATGGAACTCAAGATGCCAATTCAAAAATTGTAATCCAGTAAACACTATAAAGTCTAGAGCAGGGGTCTTCAACCTTTTTCAGCCCAGGGACCCCCTAATCGATAGAGAAACGGAGCAGGGACCCCCAGATTTAAAAAAAAAAAAAAAGTAGAAAAAGTGTTGCGTTTTAAGACGAGCCAACTGTTTTTAACGTATTTAATACTCCATCATTATCATATCTGTAAAAAGTAGCTTATTATTGCCCATTAATATTAGAGATTACTTTTAATTGAGTTTACTCAATATAATTTTTGTCCAAATTTAAAAAAATTCCCAGATATGAATTATTATGATTTTAACTATTTTGGGGGCCCCGCTGCAGCACCTCTACGGCCCTCCTGGGGGTCACGACCCCCGGTTGAAGACTCCTGGTCTGGAAAAACCGAAACTATGTACAAACAGTAAATTCTCTGTTCAAACTGTTGTAACTAAGGCTTTGTTATCTGCTGTTCTGTTGTCAGGTTTTTGTAGCGAATCCCAACAAAACGCAGCCCATCATCGACATCCTGCTCAAGAACCAGACCAAACTAATCGACTTCTTGAGCAACTTCCAGAAGGATCGCACGGACGACGAGCAGTTCAATGACGAGAAGACCTACCTAATCAAACAGATCAGGGATCTGAAGAAACCGGCCTCTTAAAGAAGCATCCCTTCCTGCCCTCTGCCCCAACTTTTTATCAATAGGAAGACATACAGTAGAAAAAAAACACATTAACAGTAATGGTTATTCTATTTAAAAAAAGAAGAATCTTCAAGACGTTACTTGTCTTTCTTTTCTCTTTGTTGGTTCATTTAAAACGTGTGCAAAAGTAGTTCTCAATCACTTATCTTTCTTTGTACATTTTTTCCAATGAGAACTTTTTTTTTCCATCTGTAGCATGTAGTGCCACAACTCATGAAGGTCATGTTGGAAGAGCTGATTTGCTCTGTTGGGAGAACCAGCGGTTAAAAGCTTCGGCCAAAGCTTTTCAGTGGCTGACGAACAAAACGGATGAAACCGTCTATGGAAAGTTATCACAGTCGCCTATCGCAGGTGCTCTGTCAGTTGCTGCACACGAGTTCATTTTTGCTAAATGAAGTAGCTGCAAATCAGAAACTATGAAGAATTTCTTTTCTCTATTTTTTTTTAAGCTGCTCAACATACTCAACATGTCAGGCAGAAATACACTTCAGAGTGAGAACATCATAAGTGTGAAACACATTCTCAGTCATTGCTAAAAGCTTTGTTGTTGTTTTTGTGCTGCCAAAGTCAATGATTTCTCAACTTTTCTTTCTCTAAACTAAAAAATTACCATCAGACTTAAATAGATTTCTCAAATGCCAACATAGCAGCATGGATCACACCCAATTAAACAAAGCCGGTCCTCCGCAACAGCTAATTTTGGCTAACAGCAATGAAAAATTAACATCCAACTTGCTAATTTTTTGACTGTCATGAGAGCAAAGATATTTCAGTATTGGCAGTTAAATACATAATGGCCAACTCACGTCTATGATGCTGAGAAAACACTACACAGTATGTAAATACTGATTTGTGAATGATAATATTTCTTGAAGATTCAGCTCGTGTCAGCAAAGTGTTTGATGTTATCTCGATTTTCAGCGCTTACTGGTCATAATTAGATTTTCTCAGTTTGTTGCTGCAAAAGTTCGACTTGAGTCAATCCTGATAAAGAAAGAAAAAAACTTTGAGAAGCATCCATCTGTGCCATTCTGATAAAACAAACAGGGCCCAACCAATTTGGGACTTTTGGGGTCAATGCCATTACTGCTATTTGGGAGTACAGATATCTGACATATCGGCCAATATTTTAGATATTATTCTATATTCTGAATGTGGTTATCAAATATGTGTTTTAAAGATACGTAATGGAAGCAGGATATCTTACAAACTTTGTTCCACACATCAGTGCACTGAACAGGAAAACGCTTCACTCATTACCAATTAAAAAAACGGACTGCCCCTACTGGAAAAACTACATAATTACACCATTTTAAATTACTGGTCTAAGCAATTTTTTAGCCTTAAAAATAGTTTTAATATCAGCACTTTTTGGAGAACATTTAAGCCAATACTGATATATTAGCAATAGGCCAATATAGGCCGATAATATTGGCAAACTGATACATCAGTTGGGCCCAAAAAGTAAATAAGCTTTAGCAAGACTGAGAATAGAGAATAACTGCCTCAGTCACTGTTGACCAAGATTTGACAACAAAAAATAAAACCTGTAGGACTATTTTTAAGATTTAAAATGAAGGTTTTTTTAAATTATTATTGTATCGTGTCATTTGGTTGCTATCGGTACAGTAAGCTTCAATCATTTTTGATCACTGGTTCTCTTTGCTGGTGGCTGATAGCACTTTCTGTATGATAAAAAAAAAATGAGATGATTCAACTGTGTTTTTTGTGTGTTAATTTTAAGCTGATCTCCTTTTTTCACACTGCTTGATGGTATGTTTTTATACATAATTTCATTTCTTGTCATGTACAGTTTATGGTTTGCACACCTGAAGCGAGTGCCATTGCGAGTGAGAACATTGAACATTAACAGGAGTAACTTTGCTGTGTGGAGGAGCTCCGTGTTGTGAGAGGAGAGCAGCTGTAAAGATGGCTGTTTGTGTTTTTGTTTCACTCCTTCTCTTTCTGTACTGTAACAAGTGTTTTGCTCTCATTTGGATCTGATGTTGGTTCACAATGGAAACAGGAGAAGATTCAGAGGTGCCTTTTTGGTGTGGTGTGTTTTCCCTTTTATCTTCTTTTTTTTGTATTTTCAGTATCTTTCTTGGGGGAGCTTAATTATTATGTTAATGAAAATATGCTCTAGATAGAACATATTTGTTGTGATTAAGCAGTGAACCTCTTAACTCACTATATTTGAGTTATGCTGTCAAAGAAACATTTTGAACCTTTTGCAGATGATGGGTTGCCATTGTGTACAGACCAGGGTCACACTTTCACTTTGAGGTTATCGCCAAAGTAGCACTGATTCGATATGTGAATTACTAACTGTGCAGGTTGCGAATTCATTTGTAAATTTGTTGCAGATTGAGGCCAAAGTTGAACTGTAAAAAGGATTCCCCGAAGAATGACAATGTGGAATCCAACTATAATAAAGGACCATAAAATGTGCAAAAAGTGTTGGTTTTATATTTGACTTAGTTATAAAAAATGTATTCAATTTTTCAAAATATGACTATCGCACTTGAGTCAGAAATTTTACAGATTCTTCCCAATTGATATTTGATGTGCATCTATAAGGTACTTTGGGCTTCCACGGATGTTTCCAAGCAAGTTTTATGTTTTCAATGAAAGAAAATTATTTGAAGTTTTTTTAAATAGGACTTGGACCTTTCATTTTGAATGTTAGCTGACAGTTGAAAAAACAGCAAACATAAACAGAAATAAAGGAAGTGGTGGAGTGCAGTTGAGCGACTTACAAATTTCAACCTGTGATTTGCCTTTTTGATTTCTTTTTTTCATCGGCTGTGAAAGAAAGATAAATACTTTATCATGCTCGTTTTATGGATAAAAAATAAATACCAGCTTCTTTTGATGTTAAAAGCTGTGACATATCTAAATATAACAGTACATGCAAAAGTAGACCAACCAGCTTCATATTAGACTCGTCATTTGAGCCAAACTTAGCTTTGTCTTGATTTTTAAACAACGAGCAACTTTGGTCTCTGCAAAACTACATAATTTTCTGTGTGTCCTCTCTGAAAGCAGCCACTTTTTTTCCCACGTTGATGCTATTGTACCACGTTCACGGCAAATAAAAGGATGGGAATGCAAACTCTGTGTGTGTGTGGGTTTGTGCTCATTTGTTGTTTACATTCAGAAGTGCTTTGCATTTGCTCATAGCATAAACACACTTTTGACACAAGTATTTTTTAACAACTTTATTTTGTGTCATATCTTTGCATGCCAACCTTGAAAAATGGTAAAAACAGTCTTTTGAACACTAAAGCACATCGCTTTTCTGCATCATCCCAGATGCTCCACACAATTTGAACCTCAAACAGTGTAAGTTGCTTTAAGTTAAGACAGTTCTTCAACACTGGATAAATAATGCAAATAATGACACGAGTATAGCTGTGTAATTATCTGCTGTCTCTCTTACAGTCATGTAGCATTAAATTAATTAAATTATTATTTTTTTAACTTTATTTATTTATTTGGCTTGATTTAAAAAAAAAAAAGACCACTAATAGCTTCTATCTTGCCCAAGTGTACTGATAATCTTCAGTTACATTGAAGCTATATTTAATATCCCATAAATCTAAAGCTTCCTTTCAGAAAGAGTATGTTGCCTCTTGATCTTTATCCTATACTGTCTGACATTTTGTAAGGCTTGAAAACAAGCTAATGTTAACATTAAAACAAAACTAGGAGTTCCACAGGGCACAGTGTTAGCCCCCTTTTTATTCACACTTCATACCAGTTTTGTCAAATCTAAGGCTGGATTGCACCAATAAAGTTTAACTTTTATCCAGATTAAATCATGGTTTAAGTTTAAATTCTGTTGAACCATATGTTTATACAAGTTCAAAATTAAGAAAGATTAAGTTTAATCCTCTTTTTGAACCTCAGATTAGTTTTGACTCTAAACCAAGATTTAATTTAATTCCATTGCACTTTAAACTCCAATTTAAACTGTGATCTCGGGTTAACGTTAAACTTACGATTAAGGATGTTTGACTTTTACAGTGGCTTTGTTTGTCAGACAGATTGATCACAATATTCAAGTTTCTCAAAGAAAACTGAGACATACTTAACTCACTTGAGCTTTGTGATGATGATGAATTTTTGTCAAGATATTTTTTTTTCACTAGGAAGGTAAACAGGAGAACCGAGCCAACTGTCAAACATGGCAGTGGTAGAAATGCAGCTAGCTAGCAAGAATGTGACATTTTGTTCCAGAAATCATTTTAACCCTCAATTGTCCTCGTCCACCACTCTTTTATACTTACTAAGTCCTGACAGCATGCAGATTATCCATACAGTTTTTTACGCACTTATTTTAATTTCAGTATGCACGTTTGTCCCTATTTATAACACTCAGTTAAAATTTAGTTTAAATAATAGTAGCGTCACTAAACTGAAATTAATCTGAAATGGTGCAACAGAGCTCCGCTTCATTTTAGATCTGGGTTTTCTCATTTTAAACCTTGTTTTACTAAACTCTGATTAGAGCTAATCATAGATTAAATTAATCTTCGTTGGTGCAATCCAGCCTAAATGTTTTCAAGTGACACTTGCTTTTGTGTATATTAAACTAAGGCAACAAACCTGGTCTAGAAAACAGAGAATGAATTAATTCTCTGCTGATGTGATGCAAAGCTGAATGTCGGAGGGAAATTCAGAAGGAAGAAGAAAGAGATCTTCCAGGTGATAATTTGGGTAAGACTTGGCAGATACAAGTCCATCTGGACACAAAAATATTTGTGTAAGATGATCACAAAGTTCCTCAGTGACTGGCTTTACCTCTGACTCACTGCTCACTGTAGAAAAGAGAATAAAGGCCAAACTAAATAAAATTCTATAAGCCGAAGGACAACAATGTCTTAACCGACTCAGAGGCTCATTCAGAGACCGACTAGTGATGTCTCAGCGCTGTAGTGACTCAGACAGTCTCTTTTTACAGCAGTGGTCAGATTTTTTTAAACACTTGGATGAGGTTCATCCATAGCAGCTTTCAGCTATTAATCATGTCCCAGTAGCTTTTATAGTTTTATTTAATAACTGTTGTTTGTTGTCTCTATGAGTTGTTATGGTGGCAGATGAGATTGTAAAAAGAAGATTCATAAAACTGTCTAATACAATCTGATCTATACTGAGAAGATGAATATGTTGGAAGAGATTTGATCTTTCTTTCAAGTCAAGGATAAAAATGAGTGCATCTTGATTGTTTTTTAAATTAAATTAAAAAAAAAAAAGAATTGTAATATAAAAATAAAATATTCTTGCAGCAACAGCCATTCACATAAAATACAGCAATCCAGGGATGCTAATACAACTAAATAAACATCCTAGAGAACAGAGGCAACAGCCATGTTACCCTGTGCACACGCCCATACACCTCAGACCATTTTAGTAAACTATTCACCACACGTATATAAAAAAATAACATAAACAGATCCAAATATCAGACTTTATATAACAATATTAAATATATATTTTTGTAGTATTCCAATTTGCCACCCTTGTTCCAATTCATATCACACTGTTTCATTCATTCAATCATTCATTTATCCGTCCAGCCATCTGTTCATCCAATCATTCATCTCTCTGTGCATCCATTCATCTAACCTTCCGTCAATATATCATTCTTTCATCCATCCATCCAATATGTCCATCCATCTATCTGTCGGTCATACCCTCCGTCAATTTTTTTTTACCTATATTTATTCAGGGTGGGAGAAAGATCTCTCTTACAGGAACGCTCTGATTAGATTCACACATTCACACCACACAAGTTAAGGGCCTTGTTCAAGGGCCCTCAGTGGTGGTAATGAAGGTGGAGCAAGCAGTGCATTTCACTTTCCCCATGCAGATCAATCCTGCCTGTCCGGAGATTCAAACCAGCGACCCTCCGGTCACAAGCCGACTTTTCTAACCATTAGGTAGAGATGATTAAGAAACCAAGACCTCCCTTTGAACGTTCATTTCCTGTATTAGTGTCACATGAGTTTCGCTATGACCCCGCCCCTTTAGGAGACTAGAAGCAGTCTCGAGTCCATTCATTCATATGGGAGAAATGAACGTGGTCACAGATTATGACCGATTTTTTTACCCCATCGCCACTAAGATACATATTGGACCCATTTTT
>JAQLOL010000017.1:9549918-9562687 GCA_029783665.1 Naso thynnoides | reverse complement strand
ATCTGAGTATCTTTGCTTAAGGCTTCCCCTTTATTCTATCAATCTATCCCATCCAATCCAGAGTGGTTTCTCTTTGAGGTCACTGTGTTGTATGGTTTTCAGATTTATTTTTTTCAGCTCTTTAATCCGCTACTAATGACCTCTTAATGACTGGACGTACTGTTGAAGTAACCGTGAAAGAAAAGGTGTTCTAACAAGGGATCCCACTTCTTTGATAAAAGCCTTTACAAGGACATGGGAGACTGTCTACCAGTCACCCACCACTAACAGTTCCTTTTTAAGCAGTCCCTTGATTTTCAAATATAACCTTTTATGTGAGTTTTACCAATGTCCCCCAAAAACTGCCAGAGCTGGCTGCTATTGGTCTGCTATCACTCAGCATGATATAACACAGAAAGAGGAAGAAGCGGATTTCACAGTCTACAGAGGGACACAGGCTAATGTTAATGTCTGCGTCCTCATTACATAACGTACAGGCTGACCATGAACAGTCTTTCAAATAACATGGTTCACTAAATTGAACCCAGTTCTGCGTAAAACAGCGAATGAATAACGGAAAATGATGATGCTTCACCAATTTGACCATCAGGGAGGAAATGACTAACATTCAGAGTCCTCCCTGCTCTATGTGTATTGATGAAGCGATAAAATATAAAATCTGTGGCATGTGAGCTAAAAAGCATAATTCTGCGCATTTTTGGTAAAACCCTTCATTTGTCCGTTCATGTGCGGCTGCGCTCAGTTGACAGAAGGTGAGTGGTGCGATCTGTTGGTGCGTAGCTTCTTGCTGCTGTGGTCTTCCACGTCAGCTTGTCTGCTGTGCTTCCCAACACAACCATCTGGAGCAGAAGACACCAACGTTACAATACGACACACTGAAGGCACATGTGAGGACATTAAGATTGCATGATAGAACTTACTGGCGTGGTAAGGAGAGGACGCGGAGCAAGTGGGAGGGCTCCTCTGCCACTGTGAGCACAAAAAAAAGTCACTTTTTTCAAGGTGGTTGAATGTAAAGCCTGTATCTGCTTCCCTCTACCGCAGAGGCAGCAAGACATCAAAAAGCTGCTGAGTCAGAGCAGATTTTATTATGTAACAGAATAAATTAACATATATTCTCCTCCTCAAAACATTCCCAAATTCCAGCATTGAAAGCTTGAGTGAGAAATTCACCTCAAAGAAGATTTGACACCTTTTGATGGCTTAAAACTTGATTAGAACTTTAGCAATTAATGCTGTGATGTTTACTAATTTCTGCTTAGCACTACATACAAAAGAATCAGCATGAAACGACATAAAACTATGACAGTGTATTTGTGCCATGATATTCCAGTAAAAAAAAAAAAAAGTTGTAAATTTATCAGAAAAAACTTAAATATTCCCTGAGATTAAAGTCATAAAGTTACAAGACAATAAATGGGGAAAAGGTTGTTATTGTGCCAAGGAGCTGCATTGTTTCACTTTGCAAGACTGGAAGGTGCCAATTCCATGGGTGCTTCCGGGCCTGAGCACCCATGGGAAAAAAAAATAAAAAATCGAGCATTCACAGTGAAAGCGGAGCACCCACGTGTGCCAGGCAGGTAGCCAGTCTGGGGGCAAAACCTGTTCGATTTGGTGTTAAACAAACTGTCACTAAAATGTGACACCAAACTGGAACTTGGATGAAATGGTCGATTAATTCATCAAGTGCATCCGCAAGGGACTTTTCTCGTAAAAAAGTAACGAAATAAGTGGAAAGAAGCGTGCGAAACACCCCGTGGCAATCGGAGGGTCTCCCCATATCTAGTGCTCCAGTGATGGAAGAGCATGAACATTAGCTGAGGCGGCCGAACCAGCTTCTTCCCCTACGTTTAGGTTGTCCCGGTTAAGCTTTTTAGAAGTAAATCCAAAGTCAGTTAGTAAGAAGCTTTGTTTTTTGTCTTTGACTACGAGGAACTTTTAAATATTTATGAAACAGTCTCATGATTCTACTGATGATTATAAATTTCCTGTAACAGCAAATGAGACCCTCAGAGAAAAGAATGCTACTTTTACGTAGTTACTATCAATGCCCATGATCAGGTCTGAATCCCTGTAAACTCGTATGAATCATTTTTATTTATGTCATAGTTCTGTGAAATTCCAATAACAGAATTATATTCAATGCCTACGGCTGTTAGTTTGCACCTTAGCATGTAACATTAGCCTACAGAAAATAGAGGTGATAGGTCTCTGGGGACATTCCTGCCATACAAGTCATAGCAGATGTCAGTAGCTACACACATTTTCAATAGAATATGGAAAAGTCAGTTAATTTGCACTAAAATGTCAAGATTTAGACCTGAATCAATCAAAAGCACTCCTAAATACTTCTCAGCCTCTGTTTTGAGCTGGAAAAAACAACATGGTTTAAGGGTTTAGTGAGGGGTTTGCGACTTGATTCTCACACAGTTTGAGTTTTTTCCAACTTGTTTTTTATCGAAAATTTAAAAGTTTTTCTTAAAACGTAGCACTTTGATCCCAGAGAACATTCAAAGATATGCACCTACATGTATGACTTTATCTCGGAAATTCTGCATTTTTTCTTGAAATATTACCTTTTTCCCCAAGTTCTGTATTTTTTCTAAACCTACAAGGCCCTGATATGGCTTTGTAGTGTTCGGTATTACACTAAGTACTGTTTTATTTTATGTACTCACTATGAACTTGCTAATGTTCTTCAGGCTGCTGAACTTCAGGTAGGAAATGTCCTCCTTGTCCTTGTCCCTGTCCTGGTCGGTGGTGTAGATGTGTGAGATGCCGGCTCCTCTGATCAGAGGGACGCACTCGTCACACGGACATTTAGTCACAAACAGCATGGTGGGATCCTCCGGTTTGATGTCTCGAGTCCTAAAAGCATCAGGAAGAAAAACTTCTGTCAAACCGTTCAGAGCAGAATACTCGTCAGTTTTTGTTTTTTGTTTTTCTGATGGTATTTTTCACAACGGTTGAGCCCTCCGTTGTACGAAGACTTCACTCTGACCTGAAAGTGAGGGCGTTCTGCTCCGCGTGAACAATGTATCTGTATTTGCGTCTCTGTCGGTCCTTCTGTTTGTCGTCCATTTGGGGGTACTCGGCGTAGTGTGAGCCTGCTGGGTAAGCATTGTACCCGCATCCCACCAGGTACAGACACCCTGTTCCATCACTGCCAGCCTGGGAAGAGAGCGCGGCCAAAAAAGGTTTATTAACAGTATCAGTGATAAAGGGAATACAGTTGAACATGTGTTACATCTGCCTGTTGGACAGCTGTATCATAATAACAAATAATGTTTTTCACTCACTGGCTTGATATTTTGGGAACATCCCTACATGCTTTCTCGCGGTTAGACGTAAAGATTAATGCCACTCTGTCATGTTTGTAAAGCAAATACGAAGGTACTGCCAGAGCAGATTAGCTTAGTTTAGCTTAGCATAAAGCCTTCAAACAGGTAGAAACAGTCTGGCTCTGTCCAGAGGTAAATAAAAATTATCTGCAGGTACCTCTAAAACTGAAAAAAGAAACTTTTCGCAAACAGGCCAATAAATGACCCCTGTAAAACTGCAAAAAAACATTTATGTTCTGTTGTTTTTTTTTTTTAATGTTATAAAAAAAACAAGATGTAATGTGTTGTTAGGTGGACAGATCTAGGCTAGCTCTTACCTCCTGCTTTCAGGCTAAATTCTAAGCTGGCAATAGCTTTATATTTAGCATTAAGATTACAGTGTTATCAAGGTTCCCACTGATTCTTGGCTAGAAAGTAAACGAGTGCATTTCTCAAAACGTTAAGCTATTCTTTGTTATATTTGCTGTTAAAAGATCTACTGCAAAGTCTGTTGTAAATTAGAGGTAGTTGTTGAGATATGGAAGGGGCGGGGCTAAAGTGTAGGGGCGGGGAAAGTCATGATCAATGGCAGTGTTTGTGTTTTTCCACAAAGTTTGGCCAAGTTACATGAATCCGTTTAGAAGTTATGCGTCTTTTTGTTCCAGGCCACTCCCGCTGCCACGCCCCCTTTTTGACGGTTGGCCCGAACAATTAATTAGCTGTCTCCACTAAATATTGTGCTAGTCTGTGAATCCATTTTGAAGTTCTGCATCTTTTTGCATGTGGCCACTCCCATGGCCACGCCCCTTTCAGTCAGTTGGCATAAACACAAACACATCACTTTGAAACACACACACACACACACACACACGCACGCACACACACTTGACCATCTTGCAAATTTTACCCAACAGACAGAGCAACCTATAGAGCTGCTGGCTGCAGCTAAAAACCTTAAAAGAAAATGGAGAAAAACACAAGCTCACCAACTGTCCTTTGGCCCAGATAACAGTGCCCACGCCAACTTTAGGGTCCTCTGGAATGAAAATGACAGTTTTGCTTGTAAGAACCTGGTGAGAAATGTTTTAAATGATGTGACCACTAAACCTGTCATTCAGGGAAATTTTGCAAAGGTATGAATCTGCTGTCTCACCCTTAAGGCCTCAATACTCACAAACAAAAATCTGTGATGTTGGCTAAAATGCCAAAGTCTGTATGCTGTTGGAAGAGTTTGAGCCTGAAGCCAAACTTGACCAGTCAAATGACTTTTTTCAGTTTTAAAACCTTTTTCTTACTCCTTATTTACTCCATCTGATCATTTTTTCTTATTGGTGATTGTCGTGTTTGATATTTAAGAGTCAATTGGACAAAAACAAATTTTCACTGGAACGATCTCAGTGTTTCGACCTCTTATTGTTTGCTCTGACGTCAAACAGGATATATATTGCTCTTCTGAACCCCCCCCCTTGCAAAGCATTCTGTGACAAACAGAAAAACCAGTCACACCTGTTCTATAAGCCAGCAGCCTGGCTTGGATCATGCAATGGCGAGCCCCTTCTTGGGACAGTCCCTCATGACGAGAAGGCACAGAGGACTTGGCTCGTGATGGCTCAGGGGTTAAATGCTGTTCCCTGGATCGCAGATTAACACAATTAGCAAAATATAACTTATGAGGATGGCAAGTAGGGATGCCACAATACAGTCAACCAACCTCAGTTCTTGGGTCACAGTTTCGGTTTGGATTCGGTAAGCATTTTGTGCATAGGGAGAGGAAAAAAGTAATGTATTTTTTCCAAAATTATTTCTTTTTTTACCTGTTAGCTACAGAAAAATCCATTCAGAGACACTCTCGTGTATTGTAAAATGTACAATAAATAAGTGTGTCTATTACAAGGCTGTAGTCTGTCTATATTTAATTCATTTTTTGGTGCTCTTTACCTTTTATGGGACACATGCTTCTCTGTAATTTAATTTAAAATTTTCTTTTTTTAAATTTTCATAGATAGCTTTGGTATTCTGAGTGCATTTCAGAATGGTTCCCGACAAACCCAAAAATATCTCATTGAAAACATCTAAAATGCCAATAAATTAAACCATACCGCTGACATCAAACAATTCTACGTGAAGTTAACAAAGACTGGTCTGCATCAGATCTTCTCTCCTCCTGCTGCACTGCCGTCTGTAATCTGTCTGTGGCTGCTTGAGGGGGGACTGGTTGTTAGCAGCAGCAGCGCTGCACAAGAGTTTGAAAGATTTTAAATTTGGGGAACGCTAAGCTAAACGGTTAAAGCGCATACAGACAGCTTTCTTTTTAGCTTGTTTGTAACAATGAACAGTAAGCTGCTGGGCTCGCGTGCTGTGCTTGTAACTGTCGAGAAACTGTAGCAGACATCTCAAAAATAAACAGACTGGTAAATAAAACACAATAATGCTATTTCATATTAAAAATCAGCGTTTCTTCGACAGACACAGCGCATCAGGAGTGAAAAAGAAACAGACCGGCGCTCAGAGTAAAGCCTGGATTCCTCAAACTCTGCTCCTAAACGCCGCTTGTTGTGTGAAATGAGCGAGTGACTGCAGTCGGCTGGGAGGCGTGGCCACATGATGCGTTCACGGGCGGCTCTGAAACTCCGACAGAGCCAATTCAGGGAGAAAAACATTGAAACTAGTTACATAAAACTTTATGCAAAACCGAAATGCTGCAATTTCTAAGTGCACATTGAACTGTGGATGGCGTACCGTATTATATTGAGAATTGTGGCATCCCTGATGGCGAGTGAAAAAAATGAAGAGCTTTGAGAGCATCTAACCTGTAGAAGCCGTAGTGCTGTTGTGGCAGCCCGGCAGCCACTGCAGCTAGAACCTCCACCAGCTCCCTCATGTTGTTTGTCAGGCTGGAGAAGTACGGCTCCATGCAGAAGTTTTCCAGACCCATTTGGGTCAAAATAGCACGGTGCTGCTGAGACTCGACCAGGAACTGTCTGGAGAAATCCCTTAAGTGTCTCGTCCGCTCTCTGGAAAGCAGGAAAATTTTCTGTTTTACTTATGCAAGCAGCAGCTTTTTAAAAATGAACTGAAATTTTGATTCTGAAATAGTGAAAAAGAAAAAACACGTCTCACAAATAAGTCTTGATATGTACAGATTTGGGTTAATGTGCATGTTACTTTGTTTTGTGGTGGTGTTTTAGCAAACAGCTGATAACACAAACTTTGAATGGGCATACCTCCTGCCCCCGTTTGACCAGAGCCATGAAACTTTACTAACATGCTCCATTAATCACAGGAAACAAATTTATCTTAAGGACATGTAGTTTCTAGATTTTCCGCCATTTCGAATTTTGTGAAAAATATTGAAAAATCGTACTCCTCCTGGGAATTTTCACGGATCTACACGAAACTGGGTACACACGATCTAAAGACCAATACTTACAATGCCATCTTGGCAAAAGTTCGAAAAGTTAAAAAAAAGCCATTACAAGCCAATTAAAAGTGCAGAGGGCGTGGCTTTTCAAAAAAGGTTTGCCGTATTTTTATGAAACTTGGCATAATGGTAGAGGGCCATGCCATGAGGCCAAGGTACGAATCTTACATTGATGTGCATCTCCTCATTCCAAACAAGTTTTCCATAAAGACTTACATGGAACACCCATCACATTTTCAGCAAATTATGCTTTTATTAAAAGACTAAAACTAAAATTAAAACTTTGCAGAATAGTCAAGGATCATTATGCCTATATGGCTTTTTCGACTGCTTGGCCCCCTCAATGCTGCTTGCAGCTACATTTTATGTTTGCCTCAGTGATTAAGGCACCGGGGGGCAGAATATCACTTTTTAAGAAGTTTGACATTTTTAGTTTGACTGACTCAATAACATTTCTCACTGCAAAAATCCAGATGACAGAAGTTGAGCAGAAAAAACTAGTGATTTGCTCATGTTGCTCCTCTAATTATTACTGTATGCTTACATTGCATTATCATTTGATTCTGATCCTTGATAATGAAATGAGGAGCGACGACTTCTGAAACTAAACCAGAATTTAAATATCAGAAAAGAATATGATTTCTTGATGTGACTGGACTGAGAGCCTGAAGCCTTGCCATTTTATGGTCATTACAATGGATTTGTTCTGAACTCGCATTTATTCCCCTGTCATGTCCCCTCTGATCACCACCCCCAAGGAGAATCAAACAGTTATTCTTAATACTGTTGCAGTAACAAAGGTAGATAGGTCGGGTACCTGTTGAAAAGTTCCTCTGTGTTCAGTTCTCGCTCATCCTCTCTCATTCTCTCCATAAAATCGCACTCTCTGGACGTCTCGCTGACAAACTGCACCAGACCTGGCGCCAGCGGCTGCAGCAGCACGCAGATGTGAGAGCGACTGTTGGACTTCAGCTTCTCTGCTACCACGGCGTCCAGCGCAGCCTCCTCTGAGATGCTGACAGACGAACTGTGGGAGTGGGAGTGGGAGTGGGGGTGTGAATGGTTTGAAGAGGTGGACCTCAGCAAGCTGACCTCAGGGTCTCCGGGCCAGAAGGAGATCTGACTGACTCCAACTGGAGAGTGGGACATAAAAAGCACAACCGGAATTTGTAAAAGTAAGGTAAGGTAAAATCAAAGAACACATTGAGAGAGGGTGACACCACCTGAGGCGAACGTACAACATTAAACATACTGAGTTGTGAATGTAAAATGTATGGGCCAAAGATAAATGATGAGATGTTTGACGACAATTTTTCTCAACATGGCAACGCCAAAACCATGCAAGGTGCTTAAAACTTTACAGGTATGTAATCATACTGGCTGGGTTTTAAAAGGAGTGTGGTCTAGAGCCTGTTGGATATGGGATTTTTGGAGCCGACGCTGATATTAGGGAGTCAGAAAATTTTGATATCCGATATATCAACCGATATTCTACAAATAATATTTTGAATGTGTTTATTAAATGCCTGTGGCAAAGACACAAAATGAAGAAAGGATATCAAACAAGCCTTGTTCTAAACATCAGTGCAGGAATAGTAAACACTTCACTTAATACCAGTTAATTAATGGACCGCCCTCTGCTGGACAAACTATGTGATTGCACTATTTTTAATTACTTGTCCAAGCGCTTTTTCAAGCCTTAAAAACAGTTTTAATATCAGCACTTCTCAGAGAACATACATGCCAATACAGATATATTTACAATAGGCCAATATCGGCCGATGATATCGGCAAACTGTGGTCTGACCCATCGGTACAAAATACTCGTGCAAAAGTGTAGTTATATCTACTGATTACTCTTTTGGTCGGAAAATCAACCAGTTGGTGGATCCCATCCCAAGACAGTCCAAAGTTCAGCCACAAACAGTCAGTGTGGTTGGAATACGTTGGGCCCAGACACCCTTTTAACATCCTTTATAAAGGTTAGCGTGCATAAAGAGTGGGCCCAGAATTGAGAAAGGAAGCAGGATGAGGTTCACATTTGCACAAAATAATAAACATGACTTCCAAGAAAGGTGAAAGTAATTTAGAAAGGTGTTACACTGAGATCTCTGCAAAAATTGAGGAGATATTATTGTTTGAACATCATAATAAGAAACGTCTCTCTGAGCTAAATTGGTTGGGAAAAGGAAATAGGTCTTGAATTCTCAGAAGAGCGGTGGGCTACAGCAACCGACAAGATTAGTTCTTCTGCCTCATGTGTACGAATGGGTCTCATACAGTTTAAGGTTTTACACAGGCGTCATTAATCTAAAGCCAGACGAGCCGAATTATATCCCAGTGTAGATAAAAGGTGTGATCGGTGTAGCCACGGCCCTGCCAACCTTAGCCATGTGTTTTATTTTTGTCCCAAACTTTGTTCATACTGGGGCACCTTCTTTAATACTCTGTCTCACACCTTAGAACTGAACTGCAGCCGTGTCCCTAAATCACAGTTTTTGGGGTCTCTGAACTTAACTTTTATCTGCACAACAGGCAGTTAGATATAATTGTATCCTCTTCTTTACATGTGTGAAGGAGGATCCTGTTCTCTTGGAAGTAATCTAGTCCCTCATCAGCAGCATCCTGAGTAGAAGACGTGATGTTCTTATTAGAGAAGATTAGGCTCTTCCTTAGAGGCACTAACTGCCCAAAATTTTACTGCCAGATTTCAACCTTCTTTTTTTTGTCTCATGTAAACGGCCTCCAAAGGCTCCTGCCAGTAGAGCAGATATAATTTCCTTTACACGTGTATATGTATGTACGTATGTAAAAATACTTGTGTGTATGTACAGTAGGGCTGAAAATAACCAAGTACTTCACGATATGATACGCATCACGATACAAGAGTCACGATACGATTACATCACGATACATTGCGATGATATGCATATTGCGATACACTGTGATATTCCACATAGTTCCTCTGAAAATGTAAAAACAGAGCTGAAATACAAGTTACTGGTGTACGATCTGGGTAGTCTTAACACATCACATCGCATTAGATTGATAATTCAGCAGACAAATTGAGTCAAAACAATTTAATTCAAAAATTCCTTTCTAACTTCCCTAAATGGCATCAACAAATTACCAAACACGCTGATGGAGCTACCATAAACAAACAAAACGAAAAATGAAATTTAAATGCACTCTTGGACTTTAACTGGACAAACTGAAAACAGTGGACATGCCGAAACTGAAAGTATGAAAACAAAATGAAGTGCATCAGTGTTCTTTTGTTTCACCGAATTTTACGGCTGGGTTTTGGCAAGGACTTCATACACGGGTCACGATACAATACAGATATCAAGAAATGAAATATCGTGTTATGATGTTTGTTAGGGTTAGGGTTAGGATGTTGTATCATTTTTTAAACATAGCCCTAGTGTGTGTGTGAGTGTAGATAAATGAATACATCATGTATGTATATGTATAGTCACGTGCAAGCAGATATATGTATTAAAATCTTTTTAATTGTTTATTTAACTTATAAAGAAAAAATAAATTTATTATCTATTATACTATTTATTTTTCATGTAGTTATTTATTGATGCTTTTCTTATATTTTAAATTTCCTTTTTTCTTTTTTTTTTTTGCATTTTGCATTGCATGCTGGGGTGGCAGGTGGGAGGGAATATAAATGAACCTTTGTATGATGTCTGTTTCTACATAAAATGGAAATTTGATTACTGAAAATATTTAAATGGAAAGCAGCGGTGAGTTGAGTGTGTGGGTATCGGCTGATGGCCTGTTTAGGTCCGGTGTGACGGTACCTTTGCCCTACTTATATATATACACATCTTTATAAATACAAATATATTTCAAATGAAAGACTTTACTATTACTGATCTCCATCCCCTCCCATCTGTTGATTTTTGTACTGTAATTTCTGATGAAATTGTAGATTTGGGTGGTATGTATGTTTAATTTCTGCCTGTTTTGTCCCCAGTTGTAAATAAGAAAAAAAAAAAAGTGGTTTGCACGACATGAGCAAAAACTTGCTTAGCCACTGGAAAAGCAAGTCTTTTCTGGCTGCGGTTTGGTTGGTCCCTTAGGGTGTTATAGCTGCTGTGGCGGCAATGCAAAAAAAAGTGAAGATGCTAAGCTGAACAAACGTGTTACGAAGCAATAACAAAGAGGGATTTTTTTCTAAAAAATTCATGCAACACATCTGGAGTGGGTCACAGCAACATTTCATAGGTTCAAACTTGTCCTTACTATTAATGCAAGAGGTTACTAAGCACAAATTTATTTAATATGACTCAATAAAAACGGGATGCACCAGAGATGAGTTCTTAAGTGGAGGTGAGCTGTTCCTTAAATATTCCCTGACTGCCAAGAAAAAAATGTTGTGTAGCTCAACTGACCCAACCCACTCATTAATTTGGAATTAATTTTGGAATGAAATGAACTAACCTGACCTGACACACCCATGCTGTTTAGTAATGATGTGTAACACTTACATGATAAGAGTTGTAATAAGCAGGCTTCATTCTCAAACCATGAATGTGAGTGTCATCAATAATCTGAACTGTCTAGATCAGTGGTTTCCAAAGTGGAGGTCGCCACACAGAGGAGGAGTCGTGAGATGCCTTTCAAAAACATTTTAAAAAAGTTAATTATTTAAAAATCGCATATTTAAATAATATTATAGGCAGTTGTTCTAATTGTGTTGTATTGTATTGTGTTTGCATTGACCAAATATTTCCTGTACGTGTGGCTGTGCACAATGTTAAATGCCACCTCCAGGGTTGATGGGGTCCCCAGTCTGTGGTACCGTTACTTTGGGGGTCCTGGGCTGAAAAGTTTGGGAACTTCTGGTCTAGAGATGCCATGAATGTTACAGAGATCGTGAAGAACATAAAATGTTTTGGATTAAATTAGCCTATATAAGGAATAGTTCACCAAAAAAAAAGAAAATTCAGTCATTATCTACTCACCCTCATGCTGATGGAAGGTTAGGTGAATTTTTTTGTCTGCAAAAACACTGCTTGAGTTTGACAGGAGTCATGTCCCAAACAGTTAAACTGAATGGTGACTAGGTTTTGAACATAAAAAAAAAATTCATAATAAAACCATAAAATGCCTCCGTACTGCTCGTCCAAAGTAATCAAAATGTCTTGGAACATCAACGTGCCAAGTTGTTTTGAAAAACGTCACTGGCATGACGCCAGTGCGGATCAATATAGAAATATTGATACTTCTGATTTCAAAAGTTTTGATTCTAGTATCAATTCTCATGTAAAAAGACTGATATTTACCGGATACAGTAATTTAGCTGTGTGTATATTTTTGTCAGCAGCAGGAACACAGTAGAAAGTTACTACGCTATCAGTAGGATCACCACCTGACAGGAACTTTTCTCTACTTATCACAGTACAGAAAATAAAGAGGGTTTGCAGCAGCGGACTGAAAATGAGGAGAAAAGAGGTGCTGCTAGGGAGAGACAGACTTCAATCATTGAGTCTTTTGGTGCTGACGAGCATTATGCAGGTGCATGGAGTGTAACGTTAGCTTTACTGGAAATGTTTATCATTGCTACAGATCATCTCTTTGTTCATTCATATGCCAGCAAAATATTTCCATGAATAATATGGTTGATAATATGGCTTTTCATTTCCCTTTTGCAAACAAAAAAGCATTGGTATCGTATCACTATCGGCAATTCCGACCTTGGTTTTACTTGGTATGGGTTCAAAGTGAAAATCGGTGGTATCGCAAGTCACTAGTGCGCACACACAATCTGAAGCTCGCGCGGCAGGTCTAGGAGGAACAGAGGAAAGCTTGCTTATCTGCTGGATCAATTGGAGGGCAAGTCTGGTGTCTGATGCTCGTGCCGTTACTAGTACTTGCTAGTTCATTCATTCAACATCATGTTGCTGTTTGCAACGAACAGGATGTGAGTCATAATTCAGATGTTTTGAACACGTGCGGCCCTCCAGGAGTCAGAGTAGAGATGTAGACTGGACTAGAAATAGCAGACTATGTG
>JAQLOL010000017.1:9519858-9542629 GCA_029783665.1 Naso thynnoides | reverse complement strand
ATATATACAGAAAATGTAATAAGAAAATATATTCTAGGCTATAAAAATTGAGGATAAGCTCATATACTAAAAAAAAGGTTCCACAGAGGAAAGAAAATAACAAAAGCAAACAAACAAACAAACAAACAGTAAACTATCGTTGAATGTAAAATAAACTTTGCCAAGTAAGATTATGATTGTTGTTTTATTTTGAAGGTGGCAACCGGAATATATGCTTTGATTAATTGCTCTCACTTAGGAGCTGGTTGGGTACAGATAGTCAGTGCACCTCCTCGCGCCGCACCGGCCGTAGGTCGTCTCGAGCGCTGCTGAAGAAGACACCGAAGCGCGAGAGGAGCGCGAGCCGCATCCGGTCTCCTTCTACTTCTTCTTCTTCTAGTTTCTGGAGCGGTGGGCGGCAGCGGAGCTCGAGTCCGGCAGCGTCTTGTCATCAGGAAGGTGAGGAAGGGGAAGAGGAGGAGGAGGAGGAGGAAGAGGAGGAGAGAGGAAGAGGAGACAGACAGACAGACAGACAGACAGCAGCAGCAGCAGTATCTTGGCGCATTGGAGCTTATGGATTATTGAGAAGTGGAGGCCGAAACGCGGATGAAATATTCATAAGGACTTTTTAAAGAGAGAGACCCGGAGCGGGATAGAGCACAGATTCCCTGCAGTGATTCACCTGCCCGGTCCGGCGCTGCGTGCGCTCCCACTGACCACCGACCACAGAACCAGCGCTGCTGCTGGAGAGGATTCTGCGTCTAGCGTGTGTGTGTGTGCGTGTGTGTGTGTGTGTGTGTGTGTGAGTGAGTGAGAGAGAGAGTGTGTGTGACTGAGTGTGTGTGTGTTTGGAAAGGAGCCCCCCTGCTGCAGTACTTGCCTGCTGTACGGTTACAGGGATGCCACCGACTTTCTGACGGACACCCGGCATCCGCACCCCTCCTCCTCCTCCTCCCCTCCCGGACGGACGGACGCACCGACCCCTGCCATCCCCACTAATATGCAATGGTTTTTTGTGCAGAAGCCGACAGCTGCCGCGTACCGCCGACTTCACGCTAGCGCCGCCGCATGCTTGTCAGCCGCTGCCGCTCCTCTCCCCGCGCCGCGCGGCAGACGACGCCATTTGAAGAGGAGCGCTTGGGGGGTTTTTACGCCGCGGCGGCCGGGCGGCAGCAGCAGCAGCGACCGATCCTCCGCCGCTGAGGACCACCGGCCGCTGGGGCCGCCGGAGGCGGAGACCGGGGAGAAAAGCGCCGCAGCGGTTGCTCTTTTCCTGCCGCACGGGGACGACATCGACGCGGAATACGTGCGGTTGCTGATCTCTGGGCTTTTGGAGGAACCGGGCGAGAAACCGGGCGACGAGCCGGGCTTCCTGCTCTTATTCTTGTCTATGGTGCAGATTGGGGGGCCGAAGCACCGCCGAACTGAGCCCAACAGCTGGCCGGCTCTGCTGGCATGCAAACAGGGGGGCGGATCAGCCCCCATGCGGTGGGTGAATTTTAGGCTGCCGCATCCGGAGCGCCTCCCGTCTCCCACCTCCTCTTCCTCCACCTCCTCCTCCTCCCCCGTCTCGGCCAAATCCATGCGGTTTATTTGGAACAACATTTTCAGCAAAGGATCGCATATGCTGCAGTGTCTTTGTGGCAGAAGCCTCAAGAAAAACAAGAACCCAACTGGTGAGTGTGTATGTTTGTGTGCGTGTGTTTCTCTCTCTGTACACGAGAGTGCGGGTGTCACAGAGGAAGACTTTGTTGCGTGTTCCGCGAGTGTGCGTGCGCGCAGGAGTGTGCGCGCCGAGACTGCACTGTTCCTCTGCAATCGCAGTTGTGCAGCAAGTGAGTGCACGGGGAGGGGGAGGGAGGAGAGGGGGTGGCAGGGGGGAGGCGGGGGTGTGATAACTTATTAGCACAGAAACTGACAGTAGCATGCGAAAAAGGAGCGCGTGAGTGCTGTGCGTGGCGGAGATGCTGCAGAAGATCAAGTCTAATGCAGCATGCAGACCCGTTCAGGCTCCACTAACCTGCATGATTAAACACCATATGGCCTTATTTAGACTGCCACGGCTATTCAAGGTATGCTGTGCAATAAGAAAGAGTTCAAAGAGTCTCTGTGTGTGTTTGTCTTATGGCTGCAGATATTTAAGTCAGACTGTGTGAGCACAAACATCTCTCCTCATGAGACTGAAGACTGAACGGGCTGTTGTTGTCAGCAGAGCTCTCTTGGAGAGACAGTCCATGTTTATTCCAACTTTTTCATGCAGGTGAATTGCTCTCCGATGCAAAGTTTGGCGCATTTAACATCACATCGTCTTAACTATTCGAGTAGGTTTTGTGTAGATCTAACTTCAGAGATCAGGCCTGGGACACCCGTCTGTCACATGGCCTTGGCTGCGCTCCTCAACAAGGCGCAACGATGAAAATCAGCTTAATTCAGCAGCAGGTTTTAATTCTCTTTTTAATGCTCTCTAGAAGCACAGAGCACATTCAGATTTGCATCAGCCAAACTGAATTGCTTGTTTTATCTTCCAGCAGATTTTTTTCTACTCTGGGTGAGTGCAGGACAGAGATTGACATTGGCATTGCAAGAGGAAATGGACATTGTTGACATTATTGACATATTGACAGTGCATCACACAGTTGGCCTCTGTATCCTCATCGCAGTGTTTCGAGGGCAACGGTCCCATGAGGCAACTTTCTGTTATGGTTTTATGAACGAATGCGAAAAATTGGCCAAAGTGCACATCGTCGTCTTTTGTCGTCTCTGAGCTTGGAATTGTAGATGATAAAGAAGACCCTCAGATGAAAAATACATTTACAAAAACTAAAGGGTATTATTTGTAGGCTATGACTGGTCTATTTATTGATTATCAAACAAAAAAACAAAAGACAAAAGAAAACATTTGTGAACAATTCTGATCCTTCTCACTTGTGTATGCTGCAAATTGGAAAAAAATTATGACCTTTTTTTGCTATTGTGATGGGCATATAGACTGGTCCATTATGACAGTTATTATGGTGGTCCTAATTGGTGGACTCAGGGGGTGGGTGAGGTGGGCAAGAGAGGTTGATTGCCCCCTTTAGTGCCACTTTTTAGTGTTCGAAAAAAAAGTGCCCTCTCGGGTGCCCCTCCAGTGGACAAAACGTGGTAAAGTGCCCTCTCAGGATCCTTCAAGTGGACAAAGCGTGGTAAAGTGCCCTCTCGGGTGCCCCCCCAGTGGAGAAAACATGGTAAAGTGCCCTCTTGGGTGCCCCTCCAGTGGACAAAACGTGGTAAAGTGCCCTCTTGGGTGCCCCTCCAGTATGCTCTGGTGCCCCACAGCAAACAACAAGTCCCCCTTTCACTATTTTCGCCCCAGCCCCACAGACATCCTTAGTCTGCCAGTGGTGGTCCTAATATGAAGTTAGCTCTACAGTACAAAGTGAATCTCCCCCAAAATAATCTAGAATAATTTCCTATAAAAGTAGCTGACACGTGGAATATGTAGTTATGCATATGCAGGTTTGTAGCCTCAGGTAGTGCTGTTTTTGTCATTATGAAACCTTAAGTTTAGTTTTTGTTTTCTCCTTGCATTTTAAGCATACAGTATGAACTAATAGATTTGTAGATTTCATAAGCAGGTCAGTGGCCCGCAATTGGTTTCTACTCTGAATTTTGCTCAAGGGCACTTAATTTGACGTCAATAAAAGGAAGAGTAGACCAGAGGTGAGGAGGAAGAGGCCTGTTTATAAGCAGATTGTGACTGAGATTTCTGTAATTGTGTTTATCACTCCTGTAATTTAAAGTTTAACCCATCCATCTTAACGTTTGCTGAACTGCAAACAAACTTGTTGTCTGGAGTTCAAAAACATCTGTGCAAAGAGCTGGAGGCTTAGTTTGTGCCAAGATGGGACCCAGCTTGGGCTGATTATTAGATATGATTGAATATTGCGATATTTGCTGTTATTTGCGATAGTTTTCACGGTATCAAACACTGAACAGCAATGCATAATGCATATGCAGGCTTTTATTTTGAAAATAAAATGCACATGGAGTTGCCATGGCGGCTGAAATAATGGTCTATTGCTAATGCTATTTGAGGAGGTGGAGAGGTTATCACAGGTTAATATGCATGATGTAGGCATGAATGCAGTGCTGTAATATACAGAAATGGGCGACTTAGAATTGAGGAACGCCGTCTCACCCATTTGGTAATATTTTGGGTTTAAAGCAGGATGATTCGAACGAGGCCATGTGCCGGCTGGTAATGACTAAACAGCATCTCCCCTCCGGAGGATAAAAAGGTGATATATAATCGTGATATTAAATTTTGCATATAGTTCAAGCCCAACAAGTGACATCCCCCGTATCTGACAACAAAGAGCTGAGACACTTGTCATTTAAGCAAAGACACACAAAATAGAGTTCTTTTTAAAGAGGCCATATTATACTCATTTTCTGGTCTTTGATTTTGATTTTGGTCTCCTGTAGAGCAGCTAATCACAACTGACTGAACAGTAAAGTCTGTAATCTTTGGAAAACTGTGCCTCTTGCCTTCTGTGTCCTTCTATTTTCTGCATTCTCTGAAAACGGTCCATGTAGCTTCCTGCTCCCCCTTTCCCTCCTCCGTGCATGCCTCTGCAAAGGCCTGTACTCACAACTCCTTTACTGACACAAAGTAAACACAGGCAGGACAACGATAAACTCTTTATATAGCTTGCACTTCTGACTCTTCAACAGTAACCGAGTAACGTGGGAACAGCGGTCCCTTAGTGGCAGTTTAGCCATTAATCCAGCTCCTGTGCTCATGTTGAGGAAGTGCCGTAAGTAAATACACACCGAGGTATTTTTCTTTTGCTGGCCAAAAACAGGAATGCTGTCATCTTCAGCTTGGTGCTTGCCTCTTTGAAGCTAAGCACAGTTAACGTTCCTTCGTTCACCCGAAAAACAAACAAACAAACAAACAAACAAAAAAACACTTTATTGGTACTGTATCAAACAATGTGCTGAAGGTAATCCTTGAAGCCGAAAGCAGAGTAAAGCAGTGTCTGAGCAGAGCAGGGAGGCGACAAACACAGCGCTGTATGATCGGAGCCGGCATGCCCAGGCATGCCTACATAGGGAAGTCCAGCACTCATTGACATCAGTGCAACGGCAGAGTTACATTAATACTAGTTTCTGACATTGTAACAGCATTTATAGTTAAAAAAAGATGGAAAAGAATTATAGCTCTCCTTTAAGCTTTAATATATCTCAGATAAAATCAGTTTTCTCTGAGCCAGCATGGCAAAAAAGTGTGAAAAATGTGCTTTTTTATTGTCTAAATGCAGAGGTCAGAAAAAAGTTTGTTGCGCTATGCACGCAATGATAAGACATGTCCTATTTACACTGTACTCAGAGGGTAACATAATGCAGAATGCTTAATGGAGGAAACCACAGACCAGTGAAAACACACAGCACTGACAAGCAAAAGCTGGATACTCTGACGGCATGATGAGGTCAAAGACATTAATGCTGTGTCTTCTCTTTGTCCCTGACTGCTGAAAAGCCTTTTTTCTTTCAGTTGTTTGTGTGATTACGAAGCACTGTCCCTCCTCTGGTTTGGAGGTGATGTGTTAAAAGGAAAAACATGTAATAAATTCAGTTGGTATAAACACTGCAGCATAGCTTTGCTCAATGGTGTGACTGTCTTAAGTCCAAATTGCACCCACTCTTGCAGGAGACTGTACAGGTGTACAAGAGATGAAAATTGCAGTGAATTATCCCTTGAGAGCTCGTCAAAATATCTGACTCATTTGTGACATTTTATTGTAAAAATATCTGTTCCCTTCATCTCTGACTGATATGACAATGATTCAAGTTTCCAGCAGTTTATAAAAGGCTTTTGGGTCTTTCCTGGGAAACACGTTTTTACTTTGTAAGCAAACATTTCAAGAAAAAAGGCTGCCATGTGCAATCGACAAGTAATCTGTGGGAAAACACCACAGCAGTAAGTCTTGAGCAGCTAAAATAAAACACTAATCTTGCAGATTAAAGGTGGAATCAAACAAAACAAAAGCCGTATTGATGTGTTGGCACAGGTGAAAGGACTAATTCACTTCATAGAACTGAACAGTTGTACTAACTGCAAAATTTTCACAGCTTCTTTTCGCTGCCTGCCAACACAACACTGCCTGCAATTTACAAAGTGTCACATGATTGGTTGTGTTTTTTGTGTCCTCTGGGCTCCAAGTTTCTGCATTAATTCCTTTTTATATTGTATTCCTCTTTCCTTATTGGATGACTTAGCTGGAAGCTGGAGTTTATGAGAGAATGTGTGCACTCCTGTGATACATAAGCAATATTACTACCATTATTAACAACAGTGAGCATAACCTCCCAGTTCAGTTACTCTGCAGTTTCAAAGTACCTCCTAGGGTGTAAAATGTTATTTCATGAACAGCTTTGAGCCTCTATTTTGTTTTAAGTTTACTGATGCCTGATGCTTAATGTTCTAAATCAACTACAATGTTGCTGCATGAAGATTTTCATTAAAAATACTATATGTTTTATGTTTCTGCAACATTGCTCATAGTAAACTCAGTGAAAGGGCATAAATTTGGGTTCAACATTGCGGGGGTTAATTTCCTCACCCATGTAGGGGGATCTGGGGACAGATGTCACACCCACCACTCCTTTGTTCCATTTTCGATCCATGTAAACAACAGTCTTGAAACTTTCTTTCTGTGAGGAAACCACATGGTACAGAAGAAAAAATCGGATACTTTCATGGACAATTCGTAACTTACATGTCTTTAAAGTCGAGCTGAGGTCAAAAATGCATTTTCAAACCTTCTAGACCATATCCCTACTCTTACTGTAGTCAAATTTGAAAATGTATCACAAAAGAATTACAAAAAATGAATTACTTCTTATTTTTACATGCAAGTCTGCCACTTGCGTCTTTCCTGTAGAAAAAATCTCATGGGTCCCTGGTGTCATCGTTGACTGTGGCCATTATTGGTTGAATCATTGGTTGAATTCAACCAGTTATATCATGCCAATCCACCTGTCAATCATTTTGTGGTTCCTATATATAGAAGGTTGGTCAGTTGGAATCTCTGGGTTTGCCATCAGGCAATAAATTAAGGCAGATAGCGAAAGATAAATAGATATAGCGACAGATAGATTTAGAGCGACTGATTTAGAGAGAGAGCGTGAGTGCGAGTGATAGCGGTAATGTTAGTGAGACGTTAAAGGAAGTTGCCCACATCACTCCAATCAGATTCCTCCAACTTATGTCCTGCCCCTACAGCCCATTCATTGGTTATTTAATTGTTTGAATAGTGAATACGTCACAACACGGAAGTGGACGCTCTGGCAAAAGGCATTTCAGCTCGTCTTTAAAGCCTGCTCATCAGAGTTTGCTCGCCACAGTATTTTAACTCTTTTACCTGGTCAACTGTCCCCCGACTCCCTCTTTGGTCACCCTGTGTGACCTACCTTCACCTTAAGGAAGTTGAAGAAATACAAGATGAAATTTGAAAAAAAAAAAGTAATTATATCTAATATGAACAAGATAATAACAAATAGCTAGCTAGTAGTTGATGGCCAACGTTAGCTTAGCTAGTTACAGTTCAGCTAACATGTTGACACAGCAGAAGACTTTCATTCAATTACTGACTCATGTCAGGGAATAGCAATATCATACCTCCTGTCAGGAAGTTATTGTTATATTTGATTGTAGTTGATTAACCAACTGATTAAAATTGTTCATTGTTCTGTAACTCCTCCTCTCTTCATGTTGTATGTGTGCTATTGCGCAGCTTACCGCTGCTGTGTGAAATATTGCGAGAGGATGAGTTCGGAGCAACCAAATCTCACATGGTGAATGCTGAATGAAGAATGTTTTCTATGCTTGCTAATTACATTGAGTCAAGATAACCAACCACTTTACTGTGCTTTATAACACTTCATCTTTTTCATTCTTCATTATGATATTTGAGGGGTCTATACTGGCTGATTTGGTTACTGGTGGGGTTATAGCCTTCCTATCCTGTAATTTACGCCTGTAACTGAATGCTAAAACAACACATCATTCTTCACAGCTGTATCATACAATAATCTCAATTTATGATCCTACTTACTAACTTTACATAGAGCTTTCAGGTACATCTTATGTTTGTCACAAGCAGGTGATGAACCAGATAAGGAAGTTTACATTCACCTAGGGAAGTTTTGGACCCATTTTCACATTTAATGCAGCACACAGGGAGAGACACTAAGCTTGCTAGCCTTAGAAATAAGATTTTTATTTAGGTTTGGTTAACGTAGCAGCAGCACAATTTGAAACTCCTCTGGGACCTAAACCCATTTGGTAATGATGAAATTCTGATATAGTATAACAGATGAGAAATTGTTGATTGATATGTTGGTGACCAATGTGGTTTGTGGCCCTTGTGGTGTGTGACTGAAAAAATAAATACAGTAAGAGCCATGCATCCCTTTGTGTAAGTTGAAGTGGTTTATGCCAAAAGGAGACTGGCCGTGTTGTTGTTTTTATGAAACATGTTAAGAACATTAACTTGGGAGCATTTCCATCTGAATTGGTCTGGCATTTTAGACCAGTATGAGTAACCATCACAAGGAACTGTTTATAGGACTAATTAATAAGTAATTAGTTAGGGCTATGAGCCTTTCTAATGTTTCTGACTTTTCCACCACAGAAATGGTGCAGCAATGATGAATATTTCAGCCACATATGAGGGAAAGAAATGGCAAGCCCCACTCTCACTGAAGGGGCGAATATTCGTGAGTTGTGAGGATCGTGCATAAATGATCCTGTGGTCAAAGTAGCATGAGGAATGTGAGGTGAAAATTTGCCTGTGTTCTATGTGAACACCCTCTGCATCGTCCTGCTAGTGATAGTGAGACAGCAAAAAATGTAATTTTCACAAGAGGGGGTCTTCGAACATATTAGGACTAGGGACTAGTTTAGTAGGTGATAAACTAAAATAATAGCGACAAAGTGGAAAAAAACATTTGTTTGGTGTCTGCAAGTTCATAGCTTTGTATGAACTTGCAGCTGGAGTCGTGAGACCAATGAGATTTTGCAGAAATTACAGAATCACTGTGGCCCCTGAAAGCCTCTGATTCATTGACTTCAGGTCTGGCTTTGCACATCATGACGTTTTGTTTATGAAGTGAAGTGAAGTAAAATATGAACTGGCGTCAGCACGCAGTGTTTTATTCTGAAAATTTACTTCATGTTTTAATGCTGTAGTATCTGTGTCTGACTTCTTGTCCCACTCGATCTGCTCTGTGCTTGATTGCTGCGTTATACTTCGGCATCTGGCAAACTAGAAGCCTTGTGTATCCGCTGCGGCTATGGACTGCCGTTGCTGTGATGGAGTTGATACACAACGCAGTGGAGCGAGTGGAAGCATACACATTGAGCAGAGCGGAGGCAGACTGAACACGCATCTGGTGGAATTTAGGGGTAAAAAAGGTCAGGGGTTTTTGTTTGCTTGTTTCCTATTCCATTAAGAGACATAAAGGCTAGAACCAAGAATAAAGTAGACTTCTGTTTTCAGTTGGCATTGTCAAAACAAATGCAGCATGACCGGCAAACATTTGTGTCTGGAGTTTGTTAATTCACAAGCAATCTCATCCACTTATCATTCCCAGTCCTAAGGAGCTCAGGAACTGGCACATCAGACTATGAAAACCATGTTAAAGAATCATAGCATTTAGTTTCCTGGAGATAGAGAGTTGTACTTCCACAATTGCTGTTTGCTATGTAAGATTGTATGAGCAGATCTACAGGTGTTACTACTTGTGAAATGGTTTTCTTCCATAGGTGGTGTGGGTATTTGAAAGCTAAAAGGAAACCAGAAACATAAAAACACTGGGTGTCACATGCTTCTTTTGTTTGTTCTGGGTATTCTGGAAAGGTTTTAGCAGTTCGTTTTACAGAGGTAGGTGTCTTTTTAGATGAAGGATCAGTGTCACACTTTTGGGTGGAATGTTTGAGTCATCCGGAGTTTCAACTGTGGAAAGACATTTTTAAACCACAGAGGTTTAAACTGGATTGGATGCTACCACCAGGATAGAAAAGGCAAGACTGTTAGGCTTGCCTTTGAGGGTTGAGGGGGGCACATACCAGGTAAATATGTCAGATATGTACCTAGAAGCAAGGCCATTTAATGCCTTAAAGGTGAGAAATGAAATCTTTAAATCAATAAAAACTAACTGGGAGCCAATGTAGGGAGGCAAACACAGGAAAAATGTGCTCATGCATTTTTTGTCCCAGCAATGAGACAAAAAGCAGCATTTTGACCAACTGGAAATGGGGGAGGGAGCATTGGCTGATATGCATATAAAGTGCGCTGCAATAATCAAGGTGAGAGTAGATGAAAGCATGTATAATTTTTTGAAGATCAGCAAAATCTAAGAATGACCTAATTTTTAGAGATTATCTTTGACTGGATGAAACAACTTGATAATATTTTGTCAAGTAAAACAGAAGTTAACATCAAATATTACCCCAGTGCATAGCAGCCTGCATAATGTTGTTTGACAGATTGCAAAGGTTAGCTCAGAGAGGGCTGAGAGAGTTTGGGGGACCAAACAGAATGACCTTGGATTTGTTGTCATTAAATTTTGGGACTCCAAGATTTAATGTCAGACAGGCAAAAGTTAATGCTGACTAGGCTGCTCGGATTTGAGGATTTTTTAATGGCAAGTATATCTGCGTGTCATCGGCATAAAAATGATAAAGCACATAATGATTCTGAATCAGTTGACCAAGGGGCAGTATGTAAAAGGAAAACAGAAGGGGGCCAAGAACTGAGCCTTGAGGGACCCAAAAATTCAACTGAGCCGTTGTGGAGGTGGAGTTTCCCAGAGTGACAGAGAATGTTTCATTAGGGGGTAGGTAGTTAATGAACTATGAGCAGAGCCCTTGATGCAGGCCCAAGTCTGGAGGCGATTTAGAAGTATACTGGTTAACAGCGTCAAATGAGGCACTTAAATCTAAACGGACTAAAATCAAGCAGTCACCTCTGTCTGCAACTAGAGGTAAGTCAATAATTACTTTAACAAGCGCTGTCTTGGCACTGTGAAGTGCTCTAAAACCGGGCTGAAAGCTGTTAAAGGTCCTGTTGTTATTTAAAACAGAAATCAGTTGAGATAAAATTACTTTCTGCAGAACTTCGGATACAGTTTAGAGATAGGTCTGTAGTTGCTAAAGGGCAGAGGGACTGAATCGGGTATTTTAAGCAGAGGATGGGCAATGGCATGCTTAAAACTATCAGGAAAAGAACCAGAAGCCAAGGAACTGTTAAAAATTAGCAGATATGGACTAACAGTGGGAAGTATCTCCTCAAGCAACTAGGTGGTGATGATGACTAAGGTACAGGAGGAAGAGTTCACGTGGAAAACTGTTTTCTAACTTTGGCATTGTAATGATGAATGGAGAGAACGCAGGGGGCAAGCCGATTTGTGACCTAATATTCTTTACCTTGCTAATGAAATGAGCAAGAATCAATGAGGCAAATGACTGCACATTTATATGACATGGCCAGTGAAAGTATGTCATGATGGAGGTAATTAGTGAGGTGAAGCCCTTACTTTTTGATGTTGTGTAGCCTTAAAAGTTCATGTGAGTGCAAACAGGAGTTCAGAGACTTGGCTTTACTTATGCTGATACGTCATGTAAGGTGATTAGCTAATGATGGAACGTCTCACCCTCCCACACACACACAGTTGGAATGCAGAGAAGAACGGCACATACTGTGCACTATCTCTGACAAAAAATAAGAAAGTTCCCACCAGCATCCTGCAGCCAGGCTCATAGATTTATAGCTGCAGGGACAATGTAGCCGTCACTTTCTCTTTTAATTAACAAAAATGTACAAACTGTCTCCCTTGGCATTTAAGTGTGTATGTGTGTATTTATGCATGCTACACACAGCAGTTGGTGGTGAAATTTGGATGGGGAGGAGGCAGGGTTTTGCTGACTCAGCTTTTGCCGCCTTTCTTTTTTTTTCTGAATTGCACTATTTAGTAAAAGTCCACTGGGAAAGACAGAAACAAAGCAGTGTGTGTGTGTGTGTGTGTGTGTGTGTGTGTGTGTGTGCACGTGCCCCTGTGGGATTCAGATAAAGAAAAAAGTTAAGTTTCTTCCTTACTTCTTGTGTTGTTAGGTGAGTCATGTATTATAAATTGACTTTAACTTAAAATCTGTATTGTGGATTTCTCTCCAGTTTTTAACATTTGCTATAAAACAAAATTAAATTTTAAATCCCTACCAGTTCCCAAGATACTGCAATATTCATTAAACTACACAGTATCATCGAGCTGGATGGAGCAAGCATCACTGGTGATTTAGCTATTTTTAGCAGCACTGGGAATAAAACATTTTGTCCGAATGATGGCACCCCAGGAAAGGCTACAAATAGGGGGTCATTAAAATAAATACAATTTATTAGGATTGACAGCAGGAATGTGCTCAATCAACTTATTTATCATTCTTTGATGTTTCTGTGCTGATTTGGACAGTTTGTCCTCATGGTGATGCTGGCCGAAAGGAAAGGAAGTCAACAGAAAGTGTCCATCCTCTAGAGATGTCCTGACTAAATTTCATGGAAACTGGGTCATCAGTTTAAGATATTTCTTAACATAAGTGTTTGTCCAGGGGGAATTTTGGCCTGATGGTAGACTTAAAGGAAAGATCAGAGGTTACCAAAATCATGAGAAATTTTTATCTTATCTTTTATTTATAATTTAATCTGCGTTAGTACTTGTTTTTGAATAATTCAGATTGAAAATTCAGGATGAAATTTTAATGCTTCTTAGAGTTTTGAGTTCCAACATTTTTAGTCCTAGTTGATTTGAGGACACATGCCTTGAGTGGCTAATCTGTTCAGATTTTCAAAGAGAAATTGATGTGTGATGTTGTATTTAAAACAAAAACCAAAAAAAAAACATATATGTGGGATTCCTCAGCCAACACGTGTCAAGAGTACCTGTCATGTTGTTAATTGTCTAATATAGCAGGACAGCAAGATGGTGATTCTTCCTCAGTATATCCTAGCAACTAAATGCTAGTTGATAAAACACCTTAAAATCATCAGTGAACAAAAGCTTTGTTCCCAAATTACCCGCACTGTAAAAAAAAGCCCTGTGAAATCAACAGTAATTTACTGTTGTATGCACAATTAAATACTGTAAATAATATTTAAAGTAGAGTACTCTGTATCCTACAGGAAAAATCAGTTTACTATAGAAAATCACAGTAGAAAATGACTACTGTAGTAAATCAGAGTAGCAAAAAAATCACAATAGTGATTACAGTAAGAAACAGTACTGTAAAGAAATACAGTTAAGAAATTGGCACTACAAAAGAATTACATTAATACTGTGAATACATGTTACAATAAAGAAATTCCTACTGAAATACATGTACAGTAGTTTTACTATAAATATAATTACAGTAACTTACTGGATGCTGTCATTAAGTTTCTGTAAATATCACAGTTAATTTTTTACAGTGTAATGGTGGTGAGAAATACATTGAATTTTACTTGTAGTTGCTGTGGTTGTTAGCGACTCTATCAAAAGTCACTCCTTGAGTTATTAGTTACATGCTTTAATGTATGGGTGAGTTAAGTTCTGTATCTGTATTCTGTCAAAAAGTGCAGAATTTTTTTTTTTTGTAGGTGCATTTTTGATGAACTACAGCTGTAAATACAGAGGTAATTAACAGACACATTGCTTTACCTGTGACAACTTCATAAATGAAGACTCTCGTTTTTTCGTCAGTAAAATGCTTTTAATGTAAAGCTGCAGCAGTAGGTAATGTTGGGTTTGCATTAGCTTTAGTTGGTGTATAGTCACCTAAAATAATAAGAATTATTACATTGTTGTTACCTCAGAATGAGCCTTTAATATCTGCAGAGGCAGCACATTCTCTTCCACTGGGTCTGCCATGTTGCCCTGCCATGTTTCAACAGTAGCCCTGAGTGGACAAACCAACCCCTGGTTGTAAAAAGGGTGTTTCACTTTTGCTTTTTTGAAAGTCTCATAGCCACATCAGGTTCTGATACTCGTTTGAAAGGGGCGAAGGATTTTCAGTTGCGTGCAGTTTGCATCTTCACTGTTAGATGCTGCTAAATCCAACACACTGGACCTTTAGTATGGCGCTCCTTACCAGAATGTCACCAAATTCGTCACACTGCAAATTTTGGGCCATAAGCTTAACTATCATTATGTTACTTAATGGTGACATAACAGATATTAATTTCAATGAAAATCTTGAAGATTAGGCCATCACTTCAATGATATGACAGCTACTGTCTGATTAAGCTTAAAGGCCTTTACACAGCAGGTGCGTTTATTTCACCTGAATATTTTGTTCACCAATAATATTTTTCAAACTGCTGACTGGTCATGAGTACTTTCACTCAGAACACGCTGCGAAAAAAGCTACCTTTATATTTTTTTCCATCAAGGTTTTCTGAGCTTTCACATTGCAAACAAAGGCATCAACCAAACATGACTGCTGTGCAGAATGGACATGATGTCTGTCTCCTACAACAACATACACAATGGCTGAATCTTTAATCAACATATATAACTTTGTCCGCGACCCACTGCTTCGAAAAACAAAAATAAACGATGCATGTGAATGCAGCAATTTTAGTGAAACCACGTCATATTTTTAGGAGAATATGTCCTCTGGTTTTCCCTCTGTCTGTCTGCAGCCTTTTGTCCCAAACAACAACCTGGTGCTGCAGTTGCAGCTTCAATCTGCAGGCAGCCCACATGCTGCATTCAGGAACCACTGGGAATCACAGAGTTGAGTTGTGGGACATCAGAGGGAAAACCAGAGGACATTTTCTCCATAAAACATGACCTGGTTTCACTAAAGATTGCTGTTTTGTGCGCCCAATTAACATGCATTGTTAAGTCTGGTTTTTCGAAGCAGTGGGTCATGGTCAAAGTTATACAGTGTTGCCTTAATCTAAATCACAACATAACATCTGTGATTTTTTACCAGCTTGTGGAAGAGCAGCTGCCACCCACCTGTCTGCATCGATGCTTCGTGACAGCCACTGTCGGAGGGACAGCAGCCATCCTTGGCTGCGAGAGACAGGCAGCTCTGCTGTAGTGAAGTACTCCTTTGTTTCGTCGCAAATTTGTGTCGCTGCTTGTGTGAATTGTTTGGATTTGAAATATTAGCATTCAAAACATTTCACATTTTCATGTCATTTATGCATGACGCAACCGATGTGTGAAGGCCTTAAATTCAGCCAGTGGCGGACTTAGGATGTTTGAGGGGCAGGGGTGAAAATAGTAAAAAGGGCACCTGGTGTATGCCGTGGGGCACCAGAACGCAAAAAGTCATCAGGCACTTTATTGCATTTTGTCCATCAGAGGGGCATCCTAGAAGGTGCTTCATCATGTTATATTTACCATAGGGGCATCCAAGAGGGCACTTTCGCAGCATTTCCTCTAACGTTACGGCCCTGGGGGGGTGACTGCCCCCCCCCTTTGAGTCCGCCAGTGAATTCAGCCATAACAGAAAAAACCTCCTCCACGCTGTTCTGTAGTTTTGTGTTATTAGTTCAGATCCCACCGCTATGGAGCATTTTCCATTCAAAACAGGTGTAACTGTGTGAATGGAGGTCCAGCGTTATAAATGGGACCCTCCAGATGAACCAGCATCAGTATCATCCATTGTTAAAAGGAATAATGCAAGTTACTCAATGTCTTGTTTCCCATGTGGCGTGACCCAGATAGAGACTTTTACCCTTTATAGCACACGTAGGCGTGCACACCCACGCACGCACGTACACACACATGCTGGCTCACTTTCTCTTGAGAGTCGCCATTAAGGCATTGTACTTTATATTTTATTCAAACACTGGAGTATTGCAGTGGGGTTTGTGCCAGCTCGGATCAGTCTCTGTAAGTAAAAGGCCCACACACATACACACACATGCACACACAGATACACTACACTTGATGATTTTAAATAGATTGTACTTAAACTTTATTTTAGTTCCAACCTGCAGCTGCCTTTAAAATACATTTTAGTAGACTAAAAATGATTCCTTTTTTCTTAAGCTTGCAAAAAAGTAAACTCGTGTGTTTCTCAGTTGCGTGCGGTTACATTGTCCAAAGGTGATGAGTTGACAAAATAGTGACAGACATCACAGCGATGTCTGTCCTCTGGTTCACATTGAGGGATCTGATGCACTACTCCAGTATTCTTCCTTCATGTGTTATGTGTGTGTATGAAGGGAGTCATTAGCTCATGGCCTCGTTGACCAAATGCACTGAGTCGGCAGAAACACATTATGACTTTGTCTGCTTTCGTCTGAACTCTTATGTACGTCACACTTCACACACGCGCACACACAAGCTGTCAACTAATCACAGCTGTCACAGACACACACACAGGCCAGTCACACAGGTCAATTATATAAACAGACCAGAACAAACCAAACAGAACTGAACTTAATTATAATTTATTGTGTGATATTCATAGTGGTTTGAATGGCACCAGATGTTGTCTTATACACACTTTAATACAGTTTAATGAGCTGTTAAGGTACCTAAATCTTTTTTTTTTTTAATTATAATGGATCCAATGAATGACTGTAATGTGAAAGTGGTTCCCCTGTAGGAAAAAAATTTAGAATTATCACCAAGCGTCCTCTCAGACTTTTTGTTGTTGTTGTTTTTTAGCCTGTTACTTTACTTTTGGTTACGTCTTACCCTCATAGAGTCATTTTGGTCAGAACAAGAAGCTAATTTGATTAAAGAAGCTCTGATAAACTTGTGAATACACACAGTTCTTGACCCACTGCTGAATGGGGTGTGAATCTTTCAGTATCTCACGATTCGATTCCAAATCGATTCCTGATTCAAGATAATTTCTAATTCAAAATTTCAAATCCTTAATTAAGAATATAGGGGGTTTATTTTCAGAATCTGCTACAGTCTGTTTTGCAAGACAGAGTGGCAAATTACAGCATGAAGACAGAGTAAAGTGTGTGTAAACTTATGGAGGATTTTTTTTTACACATTAAACTCTAAACTGCTAAAATGCGAAGACAAAGACAAACATTAGACAAAAGGTAATATTACATTTATTTATGCTAAACTTGCATAAATAAAATCTCATGGCAACTTTCTGAGGAGGAGGTTGGCGTGAGGGCCCTGCTGTACACCTGTGTGAATATGATTAGAAAATAATAAACATCTGTCAGCCAATGAATGATTGGTGAATGAACACTCTGACTTGTGGACATTTTGCTACCTCTATTAAATCTTGTTGTTCTTCTTCGCTTCTCTTAAAAATAGTGATTGACAGTAGCAGCATGGGGCAACTTCCTGTGTACTGTTTTAAAAGCAAAGAAGAATTGATTTAACATCACTCAGAGCTAACTAAGCTAAATGGGAAGTAACTGGGTACTGTTTAGCAGCTGATAAATCACAATGGTATCGGATCGGTGCACATGCCTGTAATAAACAGAAGAAGTAGAGGTTGCGAACCGGAAACAAAACATTGTGGCACTCCATTTCTGTTTACCATCTAAAATGGCCTTTATGATTTTTAGTCTCCTCCTATCTGCTTCTTCTTCTTTTGGGGAGCAGAAACAGCAGATAAATTTTACTATTTAAGATGTTCCCATCTCTTATTTTGGGTATTAACTGTTTTTCGAAAACAGCAAAAACCATGTTAAGCCAGTGCAAAAACTTTTCTGCAAAATTTTTAGATTTCATGGTTTCTATTTACCAATTCTAATGCAATATTTCAAAATGCACATCAAAATACATGAATGGAAACACAGCTTATGAGGTCTTGGACCTTTCGGGGGCACCTGGAACATGGTTTTCGGCAAGAAAGTTGCTTTTGAAATTTATATTTTTTTAGTGCTGTTAGCAAATTTAACTCGCCCAGATCTACTTACTGACATTTTTATTCAACAGAAGCTGGTTTATAAAACATTAAACCTGTATACAGCTCTTTGTTGTGAAGCGAGTGCATTAAATAAATTTATTTCTTCTCTAAAAAATTATTTTACATCTCAGTTTCTCTTGAAACTGCCATCTACCACACTGTTGCTGCTTTTAAAGGACAGTGTTAAGGTGAGTGCAGTTATTGAAGGATGTCAAGCAAAGAAGAAACCTTGTAAGAAGTCACTGCTTTTGATTACAGTGGGAGTCTGTGCTGCAATGGAAAGACTATAATTTTCAAAATGAAGCAATGAGGAAAAATAGGAAAGGTGACTGTGTGAGTGTGTGTGAGTGTGTGTATTTCTCTGTGTGTATGTGTTTGGACAGCTCTCGCTCCAGGTTTCTGTCAAGAGAGAGTGAGTGCCGAGTGTTATTCGTCCAAGTGCACTTAAAAAGCAGCAGGGCATCAAAGGCTCCACTAAGAAGTGTTTTCGCAGACCGAATGATAAGAAGCAGAGAAACACTTGACAACAACTCAGTCGCTCTGACTTGCTGCATAGGATATACAAAGTATAAGTATAACATTTTATACTGCTCCAGTATTAAAGCAGAAAATGGTTAATATTTTTTATTGTTTTTACACAAACAACTTAATGTCTGTTTACAGTTTTCTCCTTTGCTTTTGACCTTAAGTTGTTAAGAAATGTACCACAGCAATCTGGAATACAGTGGCAGATTAGCAGGAGTTGTCGCTGTGACAGTTAAAGTTTATGTTGGAGAGGCTATGTTAATGTTCTCCAAACCTACCTTTTTTTTTTATATTATTATTTCAACTATTATCAAAAAGTTGTACTGCTTAAATGAATAAAACACTATATCATGGGTGACAGGAACCAGAAGAGGTAAAACCTACTCACTAAAATAAACGTTGGAAACTAGTGCCTGAAAAAGTGTACTGCCTATTATCAGCTGATATTGGCTATTGCGGATATATCGATATCGGTGCACATGGAACATATACACCGATAAAAAACTTTAGACTTTTTTTTTTTTTAAGCTGGAAAAAATGCTTGGACTAGTCCATTTAAAATGGTGCAATTACAAAGTTTGTCCAGCAGAGGTCCATTATTTTATTAGAAATAAGTAAAGTGTTTACTGTTCAGTGTACTGATATTTGGAATAAAATTTGTTAGATATTGTCACACAGATTTGATAACCACATTAAAAAAATATTACACGTATAATATTGGCTGATATATTGGATATGAATGAATTTTCTTACTTCTTTATATCGCCATCGGCATCAGCCCCCAAAATCCCATATAGGTCGAGCCCTATTGGAAATGTTCTTTTATGCAAATCACGATTATGCACAAGCCAACCTTTATTCGGGTGACTGTGCTGCAATTGTATTTTGTGACAGTACTGTGGTTAAGGTATGGTTTGTTTAGGCACAAAAACCACTTGGTTAGTTTTAAGAAAGCCTAACTGGAAAATGTCCAGACGGGGCAGAAGGGGCATGACTGGAAAATATTGCAATGGATGTGAGAATAAACCTTTTCCCTGCGTTCAAATACCCACACTACCTTACCCAATACCTGTACTACCTTACTATTTAGTATGCCAGAAAAAGATTTAGCATGTCCCTGTATGTAGTATGTGAAATGCAGTATGTCAGAAGTACCAGGATGTTTTACTACATCTGGTTGGATTTCGCAGTATGCAAGCCAGCTTTTTAGTGCAAGTACTATATAAGTTTTGCGACTCCTATGTATTGTTAATTTATTGATATACTACTGCTGCACAAAGCCGAGTAAATAAATCAGTGCAAATGGTAAGTTACATTTGAACAAATTTTGCCTTAGAATGGCTTAAAAAGCATTCTTGCTCAGCTTGTACTCCAAATTTTCACAGAGTTGCAGTTCATGGCTCACTGTCATGGCAGAGTAGTATGTCCCAATTGTATGCATACTGCATGCAACAGTATGTACTTTATGAGAGCAGCTGTAGTACATACTAAAAGTAAAAAGCGAAAGTATGTGATTCGGAATGCACCCTCAGTCGTTTCAAACTCTTGACCTCAAAATGGTCTCCAATCCAATGTTTTGTGGTTAGGGTTACAGTTATTGTAGACGTCAGAGAACTCTGGTAATATGGTTCCACCTCTCTTTGCACCAGCCCCTTTTGTTCCTTTATCCTTATGGTCTTCAAAAATGCTAAAAAGTAATACCAAACTTGTAGGCGAACAAAAATTATTGGTGCAAAGAGAGAGGAGTGTCTGCAGTTTTTGGCGAAATAATATTTATCCAAGCCAGAATTCACTGACGTTTAAAATTAGCATAACAAGCAACACAAAACACCGGATGGGTTGTGTTGGATTTAATAAGTTTGTAGCTGAAATGAAAGTGTTTTGGAAGCATTAAGCATATTAAGCATATGAAACGATAAAGAAGACTTGGATTATACCACACAAAGCTGTTGAGAGTTTTGGAAGGACGTTCTGGATAGTTTCGATGCTTCTAAGAATGTATCTACTTAAGCCGCCAGCAAACGGGAGCAGGCATTTTTTAAATCACCCATTTACTGTGGAGTTACGCTGGCAATAGAAAAAAAATCCACATTGCAAGACATGTAATGGAGAGTGAATGATATACAAAACAGAATTTTGTGGTGAAATATCACTTTGAAACAAGAAAAGTCAAATCGTATACCTACATGTAAGGTTGCACAAATGTGAAATGTCAACATTTAACTCTAGCAGGCTCCGCTGCAGGTGGAGTACAGTGAGAATATTATGATTGTAGCCTACCTGAGTAGCCTAAGGCGCAGCTTTGTTTATCTCCATCTGGTTCCATCTTAATGATTTGTGGGATAACTCATTTAAGATGCTGCACTGGTGTTGCAAATATTTGTTTCTGGCTGTTTTTTAAAATTAAATCTATCATCAATTGCACGTCCACCCACCTTAATTTAAACATGACCTTTCAACCTAAGTCCAATCTTATGGTTTGGTCAGCCAATCACGGCACTTTCTTCATTTACTTCAGTATTGTTTGCTATCAAGGTAATATGGTTCTACTGAGTATGTACTTGCATTTCTTTCCAGAATTTCAATGCTTTGCAGAAATTTAATAACCATTGCTTATTTATTGAAATACTTACTGAAAGCTAAAGTTAAATATTGATATTAAAGCCAAGCAGCTTTCATCGCTAAAGTCGTATCACTCGAGTTTTTTCATAGCACCTCTTTTCTTTATTTGTACTCTCCACTTTTTTCCACCCTCCTTTGTTCTCCCTCTCCCTCACACACACTTGAGCTAACTTCTTTCCTTGTCTGCTTTAACCTTTGCTTGATGACAGCCCTGCATGACATAATCGCCATATCTGTCCCACTCAGTATGTGTCTATGTGTGAGGCTGCGTTTGGGGAGTACAGGCAACTTATGAAGTGAATTTTTCCAGGAGGCCAGTGGGCTGCTGGTTACTGGTGTGTGTGTGAGTTTGTTATGTGCAGTATGGACTTTGAGTTTATACTGAAGGTAGCAGAGAGGCGAATAAAGGCTGCCTTGGGCAAAGCTGAAGCAGGTAAGGTACTCTTTACACTAGCAGCTGTAAACATCTGTCCTGAGAGAAAGACTAAGGATGAGAACAGAGCGAGAGAGAGCAGGATAATGACATGCACCGCCACTTGCTTTAGATCTTCGCAAAATCGTGAGAAAAACTATATCTTCTAGAAATGTCTGCCATGCGTTCATCCAAGTGTACAGAAATGTACTGAATCAGCTGTGCTTATATTAACTACTTGTTACACTTTTCCTTTTGTTAATATTTAAACTCACTCATTTGAAATTTTACAGTCGTGTGTAAAATAGGTACGGAAGCAAAAAGTCAAAAGTTTGGTAAAAGCAAAGGCTAACGCCAGATATGTCTCACCTCCAGAAACCCCAGTGTTGTGTCAAATTCTGTTTCCCCATCGAGATCTGTTTTCCACTTGACCCACCTAATCACGACCGGAAAACAGAATTCGACACAACACAGACTGTGTAAACTGGCGATGCAAAAAGCCTGTGAAAGCGGTGACTAAGCTAATGCTAATGCTTTATTGCAAGTGAGTGTATTTCCAATAACCACCACCAAACTCTGTTTAAAATCTTCACAGTGAACCCGAAACGAGTCTAATATGACGACAGTCTGTGGAGGTAAACTCGAGTGTTCTGAGAATAATTTAAAAAGTCAAACTACAGGTGATTTTCTTTAATTTGTGGTGCTGCAGCAACAAGAAAGAAACAAATTCAGCAGCACCTATATGTCATTAAAAAGTTACACAGTCAACTGATTTTTTTCCCCCATTTTCATTAGGGCTGCTCTTGTTTTATCAGGCTGAACCTTCTACTCTCTTGTCTAATTAGTGGATTAGCTACAGCTGTGTTGCCAGCGTTGCATTTTAGTGAACTAGCCAACTAAGAGAGCCAGTTAGCCTAAATTCAGACGATGATCTGAAGCCGCGTCGAACTTAATTGCAATTTGGTGTGGCAAAGCGCAACTGTAGTCATCGCAGGTGAACTCATTCATTTCAAACAGTAAACTTTGGATGCCATCATCTCGTCAATGAGAAGACAGCTGTGAAGGGTGCGTTAAAAAGCCTACTCTGCATATCATTTTATCTCATTAACATAAATTACCATTAAGTCCAGTTCGGCTGTGGAGCTGCGTATGAAATGAATGACCTCTGTAGACGCACTTTATCGATAGCATGGCAGCCGGACCTGATCTAACGTCAGAAGCGCGGCCAGGTGAACTCAATGATTTCAATCAGCTGTGCCACTGCTGTGCTGATTTTGGAAAAGGTAAACATTGTCGTGTGTTCC
>JAQLOL010000017.1:9469436-9482087 GCA_029783665.1 Naso thynnoides | reverse complement strand
CCTGTGGCATTTAGGAACATCAGGGGTGCAAAACTCAGAAACTGGAATACTCACAGGATTCTAAGGATTTAGAAAATGCATATTATACCCATACTACTTCATGGTGAGACATTATTGTGAGGCATAAATTAGAAGAATGATTTTGGCAGAATTTCTCACATTTCAAGTGGTTTTAAGTAGCTTGTATTTTCTTGTGGCAGGGCTGAAAAAAATCAAATATTTGTAACAATATACTCAGGAGGGGAGTTATCTTGCATTTTTAAAAATAAGATATTAAAGCTAAAGGAAAAACACAATGTATACATTGGCTGATAAGGGAGACTTTCTTCATCCTTTTCCATAATGTTAATTCCTCCCTCCATTTCCTTTTCATCCTCTGTATTTATATTTGCATCCTCTCTCCTCCTGAGCTGCAGCTTCATGCCTTACGACAGGGTGTTTGCAGCAAACAAGGGTGTGTGTGTGTGTGTGCTGTACGTATGTGCGTGTGTGTGCTTGTGTGTGTCTAGCACACGTCTGTGTACGTAGGCGTGTACTCCCATTCATAACACAGACTGTGCAGCACTCGGAGTGAGTGCTGTGATGTCTACATCCAGGGAGATGAGAAGGAAGACGAGTGGCGGCAGAGAGAAAGAATGTTAGCTATGTGAGTCATGACGCACAGACACACACACACGTATTTTGCGGTGACTAGAGAAGGAATTAGTTGCTGGTAAGTTGTGGAGCCTCTTCAGTGATGAAGCAGACGAAACTACCGTGCACTAATGATGTTTGACAGCCGTACTCGATGTATGCGTAGGCCTTTTCTCAGCCTTCCTCCAACGAATGACAGGCAGCACGTTTTGCTTAGAGGCTCCTCGACTTTCATAGAGGTGGTTTGTTAATAAAAACACTTCAAATAATAATTTGATGTATAGAAAAGTCTCAAAAAACTCAAACTCATAGACATAAGTACCTTTAATACAGACTGAAAGGCTGGCCTTTGGTTTAAAGTTTAATTTTTCCAACAATTTTATTGCATTTTTACGAAAGGAAGTGATGAAATAGACGAAATAAAATTGTTTTCCGGCAAATTTCTCAAAAGCTGCCATTTTATTTATATTTGTGTCACACTGTGATGTTAGCAGTTGGTTGGCAAACTGTTCAGTTTACCATTTTAGGGTCAGGCCTCGTTTACACTTCAATTATCAATGCATGACAAACACAGACCCCTCATGCATTGTATTGTGTGATGGGAGCAGAGATCTCCCAAAATGTGAGACCAGATCCAGAAAGAAACTGTGGAAAACCTACTCAAGACAGATAGAGACCTGATCGGAGGAGGAGCTAAGCACACCAGACCATAAGTCCTGTTTTAATAACATTTAAAAAGAGATCATTACTGGCTAGTACATTTGCTATCACTCTAAAATCAGCTAAAAAGAATAGCAGTATAACAACGATGCCCTTAGAAAAAGCATAAATAATTTGTTCATATGCTACAAAGAATAACTTTTAGAAGTACCCAGATTTTAATTTCTCACCTAAAATTCTACAAAGTCAACGTCATTAATTAGCAAAAGTAGCTGATTTGAATACTTTTCCAACTGTTACAATGACGTAGCATGTGACTAGAGCTGTTACTAAGTGCTAGGGTTGTGCAATTAATTAAAATTTAATTGAGGTTGTGATGTAGCCTGAAAGAAATGTGTGTGTTCATATGTTTTTCCAAGAATATGAGAATCATTTTGTAAAAATGAACATTTCCTCCAACATTAAATATCATATTCCAATTGCACTATCAGGCCAAATAGTCACAGTTAGGTAACATTAGTGTCTTGGGTTGGGTCTTGTTCCTCTAAACTGAGTATAGACCTTCTACTTGGCAGGACTCACGCAGAAGCTCAGACAATAAACACCACAGGGTTGAAAAAACTGAGCCCGACTCTACAATGACACAGTCCATCAAGTGTCAAAATGTTAATAATGAGTGAACAAATTTTATTGTTCACCATCACAGAGTTCTAGACCCTGTTCGTAAGCATAATCTACAGGCTATTCATTCTGTGAGTAATCTATATTATTCTGGGATTTAGCGCAGACGCATGTCGAAGTTGTAGGTGCAGGTGTAGTAGGTGGAGCAGTCCTTTTTTGGTAATCTGGTGAGCACGAACGCAGGCGCATTAGCGGCGCAGCCTGGCGCAGCGGTAAAGTAGGAGGAAAGGACAATAAGCAGATGTGTCACAGCTGATTTTAATCATGGCCAATCAGATCAGCTCCTCTCATTCCCTTTGGGACAGCTGTAACCACCATATTGTCGATTTCGTGGCTGAAGCAGACAGGTGCCAGCCAAACTTTATGCTCGAGGAAGTTGACATTGTCATCGGGGAGGTTCAGTCTTGTAGTCGCTAAATTTACACTACCACGATTAAGTTTCCAAGAGCTGGTGAAGCCAAATTTGGAAAAGATAGCTAATGTTGTAAATGGCTGGTGCCCTGATATTAGGAGAACCGCTGTGCAGCACATCAGCTGCCTGATTAATATTAATTCAGTCAACAAGAGTCAGCTTAATATTTTTTATGATTAACTAAAATTGAAGATTGCATTAAAAGATATGCTTTCAAAATTATTTTTTCGATTATTTATGGAAGTGGGATGAAACGGACAGGATTTTGGACAGGTTTGTTCATACACGCTCTTGAAAACAGTCCTCCGCTGGCTCCGTCGCACGTAGACCTGGTTTGGGCTGGCGGAGGTGCAATCGCAAGTTTAGGACGTGCTGGCGACAGACCAAGCTTGCATACACCTTTGTATGCAACATTGTGCAATAGTGCGTACATACATATACCTATGTATGCTAATTTAGTGCAATATTACCTGTACTCACGTCTGTATGTGCAAACATGTGCTATAGGGCATTGTGCAATACAAACTAGCACCTTATGAACTTGTGCAATAGGGTGACGTGCAATTTAAGGAGCACTTTAACAAGGACAATGTGCAATAACGTTAGCACTGAAAAACCCCGGCGCTTAAGCACTTTAGCACTTCCCACTGTCCCTGTTTGAAATGAAAGAAACCCAAAACTAAACCTCAAAAATGACACCACGAACTGCACCAGCACATCTTTACCCACACACCCTTTGTCGCCTGCTCCACCCAGCTCGGCGCAGCAGGGTTCATGTCGCTCCATGAAAGTTGCAACTTGGCGCAGGCATGGAAAAAAGCCACTTGCGCTGCACCATATTCCTGATACACCTGGACCTGCGCTTAGACCAGCTTTGTGCCGGTAGGAAAATAGAGCCCTTAGTCTCCTTTTTCCTTCCAGTCTGACACCCTGTTGAAGATTAAATGATAGAGTCCTCAGAGTTTTACAGACCTCTTTTCTGACAAGCGTTCGAACTCGTGGATCTGTTAAACAGACCTTACAGATCGTGTTTTATTGTCTCACAGGTATCTGAGACAACAGACGGAGGGCATCATGACATTAAGTGTTGGTTTGTGATTCATTTGCCTTTTACCAGGTGTCTGGATAAAGTTTTGCCCTTCTACCATCCACTCGTTCGTCGTCAGGTCTTTGAGGTACCTGTGCTTTGAGTTCTAACACGGTTTATCCAATTAGCAGCCACATATTTTCAAAACGGCATAATTGGATCAGGTCCGCAGGCCTGGCGTGGTTGACAAACGCCGTGGCGTTCCTGACATGCCAAGAGCGACGCTGTGATTGGAGTCTCATTTATGCTTTGATTCGGTCTGTCTGGGCTCGAGGACATCCTTTCAAGTCCCCTCTCAAACCACCGTCTTCACTGTTTTTTTTTTAATCTTCCGACACTCCTACTCCTCCTTCTTCTCTGTGGGCTTCTTTTCTTTAGAAAGATTTGTTTACCCACAATTCCCCTGGGTAATTAGTGCTGTGATAATAACTGGTGTTGGAAACAAACACACCCACTCACTGAGCAGGGCACACAAACACGCACACACATACTGTATATACATACACAATGGGATGAAAAACAACTTCCTGGAGCTTTGTCGCATTAAGTAATGTACAAGTGGAGCGATGGCACCCCACTTTTGAAACAACAAGTCTGAACAATGTCTCCACATTCTTTAGGACATTCAAACAATTTTAACCAAGTTTACCCCAAAAAAAAGTAGACTAAGGCTGTGTGGTAAATCATTTTTGCTGTGAATTAGCTTGGAGGCATTTTGTGGATAATATGACAGTCATGCTTATTGTTTCATAAAATTTTGTTGGAATAAATGATTTAAACTAAATGTAACTTAAAAAAGGTTCAGTAGCTGTGCGTATATTACGGGGATGGCGTGTTTTTGGTACATTTGCCATGTTGTATTACAACTGATATTCCGTTTATTTTTATTCACATTGATTTCAATAATTATCCGGCTTTATAAAATATAGTCAAATAATTGCAGGTCTGATGGTTGTTTTTGTTTTTTTTTAAAATCGATTTCAGTTCATGATTTCTAGGGTTGTAAATCACAAGTTTCATCACGATTTTGTATTTTATCGTTTCTTTGGCTGATAAAAAATTTGCTGATATCACCAAGTCTGCCACGATTCGATTTTGGTTCAATTCGATTAAAGGGAATGTCTTTTTTTTTTTTTTTAATCAGTTAATATTAAGAGCCCCGATTGCTTTTAAGAACATAACTAATATATGCACATTTGTTTTACCGCCTTGAATTTACAAGGTTGTGTACGGGCCCAGTGTTGCCAGATGGAAAATACGACAATGTGGTACTGTGGCTTTACAAGAGCCCAAAAATCACACAATTTTAAAACTATGTCCTGTGCACCATGTTAATGTAAGGGCACCGAGGCTCCGTCCTTTGAACGAGATGCTAACTGTGTGCTTCACACAATACGGTCAGTTGCATCTTGTTAAACGATCGCTCCTTCTGTTGTCACCCTCCAATACAAAAGCACCATATCTACACACAGCGTCAGTGTTTTACCCTAATAAACTGAACTCACTCATAGAAATGACAAAATTATCATACAGTACGTTTGTCCTTTTAATGGCACTGTTGATCGTGCATTGTACAGAGGGAAAAATTATCGTTCAAATACGATAATTATCACACATCTGGCAACACTGACAGGCGCTGTGCTCTGTGGTTTAGAAGTATCAAATTAGATTTTTTTACTTTTATTTTTTTAAATTTAACATCCTTTTTGCGGTTGAGCCATCTCTTCTGTGAAATCCAAAATATTGCCACACAGCTGTATAGCTGATCTTCGTCAGCTCGTCATCCTCTTTATCTTGGCTTCTTGCCGCTAGCATTGTTTAAAAGTCCAGAATGACACGCAGCTGAACAAAGTGTGTAACAGACATGCAGTAGGACTTTCAAAATAAAGGTGTAGCTCAAAGATGACGCTGTAGGGCAGTGGTTTGAGTTTCCATCGCTTTGATTGGATCATTGCCCAACCAAATGATGGATCGACTCGGATATGTGGATCTTTACACCATTAATGATTTCTTTGGTATAGTGACAGTAAAGTTGTGCTAACCACATGTCTTTCAAAAACAATAGAATTGCATTTCTGAAACAGGTAAAATAGAAAGCTTGTAGAGACATTGCGGTAATAGAAGACAATTTATACCAGTGGTGTGTGCTAAACAATGGTAATCTAATGAGTGGCTTCTAAAATTTGCATAGCCACTCGCCATTTGACAATCGAACAAAAGACATTTTGCACGCTGGCTGTATTTGTTGTATTTTTGTGTATTTGTTTTTTTTTCCAGCTCTGCAGCTGCAACAACATTTGAAAGCATTTCAAGGCCTTTTTTTTTTCTTCTTCTTCTTTTTCTTCTTCTTTTTTTTTTAACAAGAAGTGACTCATCAGAGACTGAGACCATAACAAGCAAAGAGAAGTTTGGAGATGTCTGGACAAAAGAAAGGCAGCAGCATTTGTTGCAAGTCCTCGATCACTCTATGTTGCAGGATAGAAAGCAGGGCATTATTATTACGGGCAGGATTTTTTAATTTGAAAGAAAGATTTTTCAAAAAACAACCTTGTATGTTCATATAAGGTCTTGCTCAAATCATCTCATGTACCTCAACAGTGTGGAGGTGCAGCTTACAACAGGTAGAATGTGATAAGGATTTGTTCTGCACAGCATTCAGATTTCACTCCTTGATATCATCACTGAAACATTCGACAGATGTATTGTACATTGTCAGGCCACATGGAGCTCTAATTACAGAGTATAAAACCACTGTGTTTACGTTCTCTTATTTTCTCAGAAATATTGAGACGGTCTGTCTTGTCTCTCTACTAGAGAGAGTATTGATTGCAGGCTTTCTTTTTCATTTAAGCTGTTTGAGAAAATCAATGGCAACAAGCTAAAAAATGCAGTTAATATGATATAAGGGCTGATTGATAAGTTCGTGTCCCAAGGTAAAAGAAGATGAATTATACAGCTCTTGTTAGCTTCATGTACAGTTTAACTCTGAGTAATTTTGCAGAAAAAAATTAAAGTTAATAACTTTTTAGTTTTTGTTTCGGTTGACAACTGCATGTCAGCACAGTCTGATAAAAGGACGATATTGGCCTTCATGCAGTCACCCACTATCTCCATCTCAAGGGCTCACCCAGTGAGGTGCACAAGGACATCCAGGCAACCCGAGAGGAGAGTGTCCCCTCTTACGGCATGGTGAAAGAGTGGGCTGCTGAATTTTGAAGGTGGCAAAGAGAGATGACTGCTTGAAAGCAGATTTTGTTCACTTTCTCGGAGAGTGTTGGCAATTTCAAATTACCTAAGACGGGGGTAACACAAAAGGTACAAACTCCAAAATTTCTGCATAATCATGGATGAAGTTGCACTGTAGCTCTTGGTAATATCACACATAAGCAAGGTTTTTAAATACAAATGTTAAAAAATGCCAGTTTACAAATTTGCCTCTTTTTTTTTTTCTTTGCTTTTTTTTCCGTGGGTTGTTACCTTCGACTTCACAAACGCGCTGTAGGCCAGGAAGCAGCAGCACTGAGCCAGTGACAATTACTGGAGTTATTTTTGTATATATCTTCAATCTAAACTTTGCACCGACTGAACAATGTTTGAGCCTTGCTTGAGCATAGACCAGAGGTGGCAGAATTACACACATTCTTTACTGAAGTAGAACACACAGATACTTTGGTTTAAAAAAAAAAAGACTGGTGAAAGTAGAAGTACTGACAAAATTTTTCTAAATATAAAAGAAAGAAGTTTCTCTCTGAAGGTTGTTTCTATCTGCTATTTCTGTGCAAAGCTAACTGAACCTCATGTCATATTAATAGAATACTGATACTGTTAAACTTGAAGCTGCAGTTGGTAACTGTGTTGTAAACATTAATAACTTCTTTTGCATTCTATTTGGAAAAAATGTCATAATACCCACAGATAGGTGTTAGTGAGTGATGTTGTCTGAAAGCATTGCCAGATACCTGTGTTTTCCCATGGCTCCATATTTATGACTGGCAAAAATCCAATCGCTCCCGTTCTGTTTGCCCAATCAGTGTTGCTCTCTATACTCGCTGTCCTGATTGGCCGGTCTAAGCTGTGCCTCTTAGTGACGGGTGACGTCGGTACAAGCTGACCCGCCTCTGCCGACCACAGAGTGTCTGAAGCCGACACTGTCAGTTGGCTCAAGCTCGAGCTGAGACGGACCAGTTTACTCCACTGCAACTTTCCCTGCTTGTCTCAGTTCAAACTGGATTTAAAAGAGGGACAACAAAGAAAAATTAAATGTGAGTTGGTGCAAACAGCCGCAGTGGAACTGCTTTCCAGTGAGTGTCATGCTACAGCTAATGTTAGCTTGCTAGCTCGTTGGCAAAACTTGCCAACTGCAGCTTTAAAGGTGGAGTAGGATTTGTCAGAGCTGTTCCTAAACGCAACATAAAATGAAGAATTGTTGAGTCTCGTTCCGAGATTGTCAAAGGGTTGGAAAAGTGTCCTGAGCACAGGCAAGAAGGCAGAAGCATTCAAGCAAAAGCAATGGGCCTGTTCTAAAAATGTACGGAGTAAAAGTACAGATATTTGTGTTAAAATGTAGAGAGTAAAAGTAAAAAGTTGTCTGGAAAATAAATACTCAAGTAAAGCACAGATAGATGAAAAAATCTTCTTAAGTACAGTAACAAAGTATTTGTACTTCATTACTTCCAACTCTGACGTAGACAAAAGGAATACAGAATATGTTAATCTATCTCAGTGTCACTGACAGTGCCAGCAACTTGTCCTCTTACTTTATTTTTCTGTCGAGTCCTGTGACGCTCTCTCAGCTCGCTGTCAAGGTGTTACATGTCGTTCTCAGACTGTGAATGTTTAGATATAATGCTTAAAATCAACATCGCTCCGAAAATGGGGCTGAACTTAGCAAGTTCAACCAGGTGTCATGTTTCCGAAACTGCAGATTGGAGCTGGAGTCGATAAATACCCTTGACAACTGCAGAGTCATTTGACCTGCAAATAAATGCTGATGAAACCATTTCCCATTTAAAGGGAAAATTCACCACTTTCCATGTGGATGTCCAATCCCTGCTGATGAGGTAGTTGTAGTCAGTTGAAGCAATAAATTCCTCAGTTTGTGCTATACTGACAGAAATAGCTGAGTTTTTGAGTTGTCCTGCTTGCCCAGCCGTTTTTGCAGTGCCTACACGTACACTTTAAGTAAAAACCAGATGTTAGTGGGTGTTTCCAGTGTGAAAGGAGTTCTAGTGATGGTGTACCTACGTGTGTCGGCTGGGTTACACCTTAAACCACTGGTGCACATAGACAAATCCTGTCAGACAGTCAACGAGTTGGTCTTCAGCCCAAATCTGGAGATTTAGATCTTGAACTTGTGGCCTCACAGTCAATCAGCCGCTTCCCTCCTTCGGATTGCTTTGTGATGCCAGTCATCCGACGAGACTCGATCCCGATTGTCTGTGGATTAAAGACTCGCAGAGAGAAATAAAATTCACTGGAACAGTAATTAATCAACAGTTGACTGTTGTTCGTTCTGTGAAACGCTCCTACTGGGAAGCTCCCAGCAGCCCGCAGTTGAGCTGTGGTGGCACTGGGCAGCTCGAGTTGTCATCAGTGCAGGTTTGTGCTGTAGCAAGAGCTGACAGTTCTCTGTTTTTGAGTTTCTTTTTTTAGGTCATTAATGAACGAGGGACACAGTGCTGCCTGTATTAATTTAGTATGTTTTGAAGCACTATGGATGTTTACGTGTTAACGGGCTCCTCTCGATCTGAAAAGTGCTGTCTGCGAAATGGCCAGCACGCATGCATTTACGCCTGTGTAATTCAAAAGATAACAATGTGCACGCATGTGTGCAGCGTGTTCGCTTCCACTAAATCTCTGCAGAGCGCGGAGAAATGACAGAGCGAGAAGGAAAAAAAAAAAACGGGAGCGCGATGAGAGGAACGCTAAGATAAGAGAGGGGAGAGAGAAAGAGAGAGAGAGAGAATCCCCCGCTGTTTTTCCAATCAGGAGGCGTCGTCCTCCTCACTGGGTGATTTATTCTCTCTCTTCTACTTCATGTCCCAATTTTCAACCCCCACCCCCCACTCCCCGTTTCTTTCATTCATCCTTTCTCCCCGTCTTCTTCCTGTGGGCAGCTCGTGAACGCAGCTATTTAGAAGTGACGAAAGAGAGACACTCAGGCAGGCGGTGTTGGCAAAATGACTCACCTGTAGGACTACAGTTCACTTTTTTCGCTTCTCAAACAGATCGGATCCCCTTCAGATTCAGACGAGGCGGAGGGAGACGGCGCGACATCAAACATCTTTTCTTTTTAAAAGCAGCCTTAAATGATGTATGACCTCGCTGACCAACATTAACAAGTGTCTGGCACCGCTCTCTGCACACCACCGAAGATCGCCCTCCTCAACAAATGAATAATGAATCCGGGGTGCAGGTCAAGGCTAAATATATGTTCAGTTCATTTTAAGCCAGAAATGAAAAACATGAAGCTCGACAGAGAACCAGCGGGCTGTTAATTCGAATCAAAACCGTGGGTACCAAAGGAGAACATTTGATTTGTGGTTTTCGTGTGTGTCTCACTGACAGTCCCAATAACTAGAGCATCCATTCATTATAACCTGTCTTGTTCATTTAGTCACATTTAATATCCCAGCAAGCCCTCCCACACCTCCCTCCATTCATCCCCTAGAGCCACAAGTGTGTGTTTGTGTGTGCGCCCGTGTCTGATCCCTCTCAGCTGCGTGCTGGTGCCTCCCATCCCTGCCTTCACTGAGTGTCTGTAGCATGATTGGATGCGGTGGAGCACAAGATAAAGCACAATATATGTGAAATTACCAATTTAAGTGTTAGCGTGCGCATTTCATGTGTGTATTTCTCTGTCTCAGTCTCGCAGCCCCCCAAACACACAAGCACACCCACCCACCCACTGACCCCTCCCTCTCAGCGCTGGTTGGTTGCCACGGCTACAGTGTCGCCTCTCTTCCTCATGTTGCTATGAGACTCGGACCGACAGACCTGAGCTGAATGACAATGTGTCTGTGGCTCTGGCAAGAGGCCCACAACAGCCAATAAGAGACGGTCTAGACAAACACTTCCCAATCTGGGGTCTGGGGACCTCGGGGTGATTGTTTGGGTTGGCAGGAGCCTCCTCTGTCATATGAGGAGCAGTTTATTAACACTGTTTTTTTTTTTTTTTTAATTTCCTTAGCGATTGTCTTAATGAGAAAATGTGTCAGTCATTAGAGGCTAAATGATGAGAGTTCCCGATAAAGACGTTGCCCCAAGAAATAAAGATTCTGGTCATAGGATCATCAAATAGGGACAGTTAAAGCTGCATTTATCCTTTTTTTTCTTAATTAACAACAGATTAACAACTATGTGTAATGTCAAAGATGCTTCTTATTGTCAACATCTCTGCATTTCCGCTCAGCTCCGAAGCTTCTCAGCCTATTTTAGCTAATTGTTTTTGGTTTTCAAGTCCTCAAACTCCAGCCACAGCAGGAAGCTGTCTTAAAAAAACCAACCTAATCACCAAATACCCCACTGCAGACTGACAAAAGTTCAGGTCTAGCTGATGAAGTCTGTGGGACATCTAGTTGCCAAAGAATAAATGAAGAAAACCAGACTGGAGCTTAAGGAAAAATAAATATTGGACTTAAATGTTCCAAGGCAAAAGAGCCATCCTAAACCCAAATCATCTAAATAAATTCTAGTATTCCAAATATACTAGCAATCAATAATGTATTTGCCATAACACAAATTAAAAATCTGATAATATGTTATATGTGTTTGACATATTAAGTGGCCAAGAATTTAATTAATACAGCTTTAAAAACTGTAATTAGTAGAAATAATAGAATTTCATTATCCCCAAGGGTGCACGGGTGTAGCTGGAACACCTAAAAACCCCTAAAAGACAATCTGGTAACACTTTGCTTGGATAGTCCGCCTACAGATAATTTATATTTCAACAGTGCGTTTCACCTGACCCTTATTTGTTGATTGTTTCATTAATCTTTATTAAACATTATGAAAACATTCAGGACAAAATTGCGAAATCAATCTGAAAAATTTAAGTAATTTTCACCAATGTATAAATATTAAAACATTTACAAGATGAGATAAAATGAGATATACTTCATTTTCCCCTCAGAGAAACTAGTTACATCAGTATTTTCAGCAGCTGGTGTTGTTTAAATATTACAAACAGGCAGACTGACTGTTGTAAAATAAGCGCTCAGTGACATATTGAAGAAATCGTTTGCTTTGGTGTTGCAAAGATCTCGGCATTTTGTTGGTGCTGATGGACATACAGTATATTTTTTGAGATATGTTTTACTGTTCTTCCTTTGATTTTGCTTTTTTATATTACTACACAATCTCAGAGCTGTATGAAAATCCTGTAAAGGTGTATTGGATTAACAATATAAAAAAAAAAAATCATAAGGATTATTCAAGCAAATTGAAACATTTCCAAATGTTTGGACATAAAAGGAAATTACTTTTACAGTAAAAGAGAAACTTTTGGGATCTGCTTTGCTGACTTCTTCTCATGTAATAGTTTAGTAAAGATAGTTGAATGATACTAAGAAAACAGTTAGGGTCTGACAGATATATTGCCTTGCCCATATTACTGCCCTATCCTTACCCCCACTTTTTTTTTTTTTTTTTTTCATAAATTCATGTCTGTCGGAATGAGAAACGTATGACTGTGTTGTATCATTGCAAAACACTTCTTTTGGGTCTCGTAGGGCAGCAGTAATCCACTAGCACTTGGCCCCCCCGCTCCTCCCAGCACCCGCAGTAACATGTCTGCTTTTTGGGTGGATGTTCGCCAGATCCCTGGACGCCGGCCTCCATGTCAGTGACAGATGGTTTAATTTCCCTCTGTAATTTTTGAAAAGTAAACAAAGTCACAATGCCGCCATCGCAGCGGCAGTTATTGCTGCATCTCTGTGCAGCTAAAAAATAAACAAGTCATAGTTCATATAAGAAATGGACTGCAGCAGCCAAGGCAGAGCCAGCTGCAGAGTGAAAAAAGTCGATCACAACGTTATGTATTTAATGTTTTATTAGGATAGAACTTATCAAAATCATGGTTTAGTCTAATGTTTTGGATAGTTCGGACAGAATTCTGGATTCGAGACAGATTCTTGGAAATTTCAGGACTGTCACGAATCTTTCAGGACGTCTGGTC
>JAQLOL010000017.1:9449709-9467984 GCA_029783665.1 Naso thynnoides | reverse complement strand
TATCTATCTATCTATCTATCTATCTATCTATCTATCTATCTATCTATCTATCTATCTATCTATCTATCTATTATACACACACACACACACACACACAAACACACACACTTGAAACTTGGTTACCATTCATTACAGTTGTTCACTTGTTGAGGATATTACTGCAACACCTTTTTTTTCATGTTAAACTTCAGCAGTGTTTTGTGGACTAAAAACCTCCACCCAACATTCCACCAGTATTAAAGTGAGTGGATGATGATGGAATTTAATATTTACAGTGAACTATCCTTGTAAAGGATAACAACCCTCACCACAGGTATTCAGGTTTCTAATTTGAGCGATTTCTTCCTCTGTTTCTGTCTTCTCTCAGGAACTGTTTACATCCGAGTGTAAGTTCAAGTAGTCGGTGTTTGAGAACTACTATGTGATCTACAGCTCCATGCTGTATCGGCAGAAGGAGTCGGGCCGGGCCTGGTTTCTAGGCCTCAATAAAGAGGGACAGGCCATGAAGGGCAACAGGGTCAAAAAGACCAAACCAGCTGCACACTTCCTGCCTAAACCTATAGAAGGTAATGTACATATACCGTATACACCTGAACCAGGGTGTGTTTGACTTAACTTTGTTTATTTTTATATTTTTATATATATATATTATTTATAATTTTTTAAAAATCTCGTCTGCTATTCCCTTCACTGATTCTGTACCACTTACTTCATCTCCTTTCTTCTCTAATCTTATTTATCTCCTTTATCAATCTCCCTTCCTCTCTCCAAATGTCTTTTTTTCTGCCTCCACACCTCCAGTTGCGATGTACCGAGAGCCTTCGTTGCATGACGTGGGGGAGGCGGTGCCCAAACTCGCCGTGGGCCCGCCTTCCAAAAGCACAACCAGCGAACCAGTGGTCATGAATGGCGGCAAACCAGTCAGCAAACCCGACAAGGAGGAGACATAACCCCGCCTCCCTTTTGACCCTCCCCTGGCTGACCAGAGGCCAGGAAAAAAGCCAGAGACTCGCCCCACTGCTGCGCTCTCAAAAAACTAAAACTGCAACAAAAGGTAACAAAACAAACAGCTCAAGTTCTGACTGGTCAGCAGTGGGGCCGCACGTCCCGCCTCACCTCTCTCCCTATTGGACGGATCCGGCGCTGGGGACAGAGCACTGCCGCTGATGGCGAGGGAAGAGGAGGATGCAGGCAGGAAAGCCAGGCCAATGCCAGCCAGATGTTTTAGACCTGGGACAGCGGCATGCCCTCATACGGGAAACAAAATGACTTCTTAAAAATATAAACAAAACAAAGAAAACATGGGAAAAAAAATGTCGTCCTCACCGGTATTTTTCTGTGACAATCTGTAAGAATGAGGCCCTTTTTTCCTCTCCTGATAGTACCATTTTCTGTTGCCAGGTATGTTTGCTTGCTAGTGGCCACAGACACACACAAACACACACACACACACACACTTAGACGCACAACTCCCACAAAAAATCAACCACTTGAAATCGATCTTTGACTAAATAAAGAACAGATTGAAAACATCAGCAAACATCAGGCTAAGAGAATGCTTAAAATACCAAACACTGATGATTCAGTGGGTGCTTAGTCATCGACCAATTAAGATTCGGCACAGGACATCTTGTACTTAAAATGGCCCTGGGCGTTACATCTAAGGAAAAAACATCTTCTGACCTATCCTTACTTTTGATCACCTACTATATAGCTGTTTAAACAGAGAGTTCTTATTTGACACCACATAGCTTAAAGCATGTTTGTCTTTTCAGTGTTTCTTTATTATCTATTTGTTAGGTGGTTTATTATTCTGCACACACAGAGCACTAGTGATTAGCGGCATTTTTGTACAGATAAAAAAACAGATTTTAGTCTCTCTGTCTAACAAGTTTTTTTTTTTCTTTGTCCCTTAACGAATGCTACGATTTCCCCAAGTGTAGCTCAGGAGAGGAAGAGATTAACTGGTGCAACAGAAGAAGAGTTTTGGCATCAAGCTGCTTAAATCTGAGTGTAGCGGAGTGCGAGTTCCTTGTTTGTAGCAACATGGAGGATGCAGGAGGCATGCTAGTGTTCAAGCAGCATGGTAGCAGTCGGTGTTTACATGGAGTAGCAGATATTGTAGAGTGAGGTTTAACAGAGGGACGGTCAAACCTTAAGAACGATGAGACGGAGTTTGCCGTTTCTATTTCTGTTGCCTTCCCAAGTACTTGAAATTAAGGGTATAAATAAGGGTCATAGTGATCAGGGTAAATGCTGTTAAAGCCACTATTTGTAGAATGTGAATGTTTTAGACTTCACTGATGAGAAGTCTTTACAGGTCCACTTATGAGGACTGATGGGTGAGTTCATCAGCTTAGGTAGAAATAGTCGATTTTAGAGAATCTGGCGCATTTACTTTTCGGCATTATCTTCTACATTTACACACAAAGTCCAACAATAGTGGAGCGATTCTTCCGTTTAGAGGATACATCTTGGACCTCCAGGAAGTGGTCAGCAGCGATGATGTCAGCATAAATGTCAAAATGGCGACCACTGAGCTCCGTCTTTATCATGAGGAAGAGGTAGTAGACCGAGGTTGAGCGGCGGGTTAGACGAGTTCGTGCCCGCGTTCCTGGATGACATCCATCGCCTGCAAAAAGGCTGATGCTGTCCATTTTCTCAGAGTGCTGACTTACAATTTTCAATTACCTGAAATATCACAAAAGATATTAACTTCGCTATTTCTGTGCAATCACTTAAAGAGGTAAACTACAGGGAGCTGTATTCAACCTTAGGCCATGAACTTACCAATCACTCTTTTCTAGCATAAACAAATCCAGACTCAGTCTAAATCAATCAAGTAATGTCCTGTAGGTCTCAGGCAGAGGTGGAAAGACTGCTCAGATCTTAAAGTTGAAGTACTAATGCAACTTGTAATAGTACTCTATTACAAGTTAAAGCCCCTCTGTCCTTTAAGTATCACAAGTATCATCAAGGTATTTTAAGGTAAAAGCACTTGTTCATTTTGTGTTTATCTCTGCGTTAGTAGATTGTTGATACTAATGCATCAGTGCACAAGTACTCTTTAACTGTTAGCTGCTTGGTCCAGAGCTAGTTTCAGTTACTTTACATACAGTTCAATCCTCTAGTCCACTGGTTCCCAACACGACCTCTAAAAGGCCACTGCATAAAACTGAGTGGTTGTAGGAGTAACTGAAAAAGGCACAAGAAAAAGTTCTGATATACAACGTAAAAGCCCTCTATCTTTTCCATTTTGGTGAAATATTGTTATGTTGTCCTCAAATTTATGTCAGTAAAACCACCTAAGAAGTTTAAAAGGGGGGAATTATTCTGTAGCATAGGCAACTAACAACTGGAGGCCCCTAGTTTTACCTTTTGGAGTAATTTTTGCTAATTTATCACATTATTTTTATGTAATTTTAATCTGCAAAGTAAGTTATTATTACTATAAATGATGTTAATATATATTTGAAGATAAATATAGTATTCATTAATTAATATTCCTCTCTGAAATGTAGTTGAGTCGATTATAAGTTAGCATAAAGTGATAAATTAAATAAGTGTCCCAGAATGGAATTATGGCTCAGTCCTTAGGTGAATATACAGCCACCTGATGCAGAATGAACATCTTAGATTATGTGTAGAGTCATCACAATATTGTTTTTTGATGAGACAATGACTGTAAATTGTAAAGTCCACACATAGCGGCTATGAATTAGCCGGCACAGTGGCCTATAATTTGAGGTTAGGTTTACGAAGAAATGACTGAAAACAGGGTTTTTTGTAGAAATAATTGAAAACCGCCACTGAAAGAAAACAGCACACAATGATTACAGTGTCACATAAGCTGTCAGTAAATCATGCTAACTGAATTTTGAGTTTTGTGTGAAATGTGGAGAACTTACAAGGCATAAAATCAAATGCCTTAAAATGAAATAAACCAAATAGATTCCCATGCTTTGCCCTCTCACTGTGACAGAGAACATCCTGTTCCAAACCCCGGCTGTCTGTTTCCTCGTCTTCTACTGAGGGAAAAAAGACTAGATGCCAATTAACTCCTCAAAAAGTTACAGCAGTAGTCAGCATGATCCCTGAGGAGATATTAATACTGTGATCCCACATGTAATACTGTATCAGCGTCGAGATGCAGACACATTATATTCAGGAAGAAACAGAAAGTGTGCATCGCTCTTCCTTTGAGTTCTTAATTTAGAAAAATAGACCACTTTAGGTTTTTATCAGATCATTGAAACAGAAGCAACAAGACAAAGCAACCGCCCTAACCCTAAAACAAAGCGGTGAGATTAATCCGCTCATAAAACAAGCTACAGCCCAGACAGCTGCATGAGCCTCGGCAACAGGTGTGTGTGTCTGTGTAGCAGGTGAAACGCGGCGCTGCTGCAAACACAAAGCCATTTGATCGTGTTTAATGTTGTCCTGCCGCGTCGTGCAGAAGATACACTCCGCAGCTGAAGAGACTGTGAAAAAGCTCGACAGCTCGCAGTGTTTTCTAATTGGCATTTCTCAGATTCGTTCCTCACACACGCTGCATTCTTCTTCCTGTCGTCCGATCTCATTAGCTGTCACTCGTCTTTGTGCTCAGATATGTGTGGCTGACCAGCTCACATTCCATGACCTCATCTGCTGTCGTCCAGTGTGCCGAGCCTTGACTCGTGTTTTGAAAGAAAAACATTTCAGACTATGGACTGCAAGAAGGAATTTATTAAAACCAAAATGTTATTTAAATGAAGGTGAAAACAGAGGGATTTAAGAGAGGTGATGAGAGTTTAGCATTTAAAATATTTCTCACCAAACTACAATTTTAATGCTGAAATGTTTTTCAGCTGCTGGACCACTTTAAGGGTTATTTGTGCTGGGTAGTGCTGTAGATTCTTGTTAGTGCCTCCCATCCCCAGCCAGGCTCAAGACTGTAGATTTATGCTGAATGCTCAGCCTGCCTGAGCTCCGGCAAGGTTTCCACAAAAATTTCTCAACTCTAAAAGTTGCTCAACCTTATCTCTGTCCTGTGTAACGATATGTGAAAAAAAAAAAAAGTGGGATTATGCTTAAAGGACCATACCAGTTTGCCAGACAGTGTTTCTACATGTATCAGCGTCTTTGACAAACTTCAACATCGCACATAGCCTGGGCCCAGACCAGAGACTCCGCCCACTCCACGGAGCGGACTTGATTCTCTCATTCTGGCATTGCTTCCACTTTGAGCGATTCTGAGATTGAGGGGATTATTTTTTCCTAACCTTTCCTCTCTGGCTGAGCAAGACAACCAAATTCCAAAAACGTCTCCACACGCTGTGAAATAATCACATGAATGTTGTTGTGTTGGGATTTAGGTTCTGACCCACCATTCGTCATAAAAAGAGACAACTACCCATTTTTCACTTAAAATTGCATCACGTACTCACCTTGAGTACACACGAGACAGCGGGACCTACAGCGTGCTTCCTGCTTCTCGCTGCCAAGGAGAGATGTCTTCCGACGGCAGAGCTGCATGGACAGCTTAGTCCCGCCTGTGGTCGCCCACCCTCCACAACCTCGAGAATCACAGTTTCACAGCGTAATGCCAGAGTGGGCGGGGTCTCTGGTCTGGGTCAGGGTTACATCGGACACATATCTTACATAAACCACACCCATTTTCCCCAAAATACTGTAGCTTTACCAATGAGATATGGTGTTTGTTTACATTTTGTCCATATTCAGTAAATGTCACAGAAAGTACCTGTACAACTAATTGATTTAGTCGACAAAAATCGATTACAAAGTCAGTCACCAGCTAATTCAGCTGTCGATGATTGGCTGGTCACGTCATCACGCATGTTTTTCACGCTGTGGAGTTGAACTGAACAGTGTTTTTTCAGTGGTGATGATGGAAGTACCTCAGGAGTGAGCCATCTCGCTTCCGTCCCATCTTTAACTTTGCACATGCAACAAAACAAAGCATAATGACAGCAGTAAAGTCAACATCATTGTGTACCAAATGGTCCAAAGTATGCGACAGTTTCACAGAGTTTTTCCAAAGTGCTACATTTTTCCTGGTCAACAGAATCTCTCTAGCCACCCTCTGTGTATGGTGTGTACGTTGCTGCATACACACATACACATGCAGGGCAATGCAGTTAAAGACAATATTAACGTTGCCCGAGTTGACGTGAACTCCACTCATAGTTACTGAAAGTAAAACCTTCGCAAGTAAAAAGCCAAAACTTTATCAGTGCACATGTTCAACCTGCACAAAGGTGAACCTGTAGAACACAATGTTGTAATCTGTTCTGTCTGTCCACAGTCACACAAGCACAGCACGCTAACTCAGCACCTAACAGCTAGTTGTTACAAACAAACAAAGCTGCAACTCTTGTATATCGCTGCTAAGACAACCGGCTGCTCCTCCCTCTGTGTTGGCAGCAGTAACGTTCAGGCTCACATCAGCCTGTACTAAGTAAAATAAATATAGAAATACTCGGTTACAGTCTTATGCACTTGTGGTAGACACGTTGCCCATGTTGACGTTAGCCTCGGTATTATCAATAGTAGCCTTTTCTGCAGCAGAGTTTATAAAAAGACATATTTTTTAATGAAATATTCATATTTATTGTCTTTATTGTTAGCTAGCACGTGCCTAAAACAACCTCAAGCTAAATTTAGAGAAAAGAGATAAAGAAATCGCACAGTTCATAATCAGATTGTCGATTAATGGTTTAAATAACCCCTAGATTAATCGACTATCAAAATAGTCGGTAGTTGCAGCCCCAGTGATGTCGTTGGTTAAAAAGAACGTCTGCATAAAAAAAGCCCTCGTCACTCTAATATTCAAGCTAGGAAGGAAGCACATGTAAGGAACTATTTCTCCAAGCGTAATAACTCATTCCTGGCTCCCCTCTCTCTCTCGCTTAGCGCTTTTTGACCAAACAAACGCAGCTATTCTCTTTGGAAGGGTGAATTTGCCGATACCTAGCAACTTTCACATATCCTGTATTGTTTCTATACCCTGTTTTGACATGAATGACAGTGATTGGGCTTTAAAAATGCAGAGTGAGATCTCCTAAAGTACACACATGGTGGAATTTTAACATTTGTAGAAGAGAGGGCGATCTCTGCTAATGGTGAGAAGTCAAAAATAGACTGGTATGGTCCTTTAAGAAGAAGTCATTTAAGCAGTGTTGTGCTTGTCTCGTGTCAAAGAAATGTGAATTTAACATTTATTGACTTCTGGTTCCTAGAAAATATAGGAACAAAAAAAAAAAAAAAACAACCCTGACAATCAGGTCAGTAAACTTCCTTTATATTTTTGAATGTATCCTGTGTTGTCCCAGCTGACTGTGTCTGAGCAGAACCTTTCTAAGCAGCCACTTTGATTACAGTACAGAAGACTGTGTTTTTGTACATGCCCGAGCAACCATTCAAAGATAGGATCGGTAACAAGACTCCAGGACAGCAACTGCCTTTCACCGAATGATTATCAAGCAACTAATTTGTCCCACACTGCTGGCAGAGGCAAGAGATCGCCTCAGCAAAGGAAACACATCTCCCTCTGTTCAGGTCCTGCTTGTTAGGTTCGCAGCAGGGTTCACATCCTGTGAAAGTAGCTACTGAAGATCCGTGGCACATCCTCGAGGATTCATAATGGTTTAGGCCAGAGAAAAATGGCCCGGTTTCCTGGCTAGTGACCAAAAACACTGCGACAACAGTGTTTCCAGGCCGGTAATCACAGTCCCTGGTTCAAATAACGAAGGCGCAATTACTGTCAGCGTCTCTTGAGAGATTCCTCTCCACTGGTGGTTAGCCAGGTTCCAAGGCTACAATTATGAGATATCTAACAGCGGGTTGTGCACAGGAAGAGAGCATCTGATTTAATTAGAAGTGAGCAATCACAACAACCTGGGTCACTTTTAATTTCCACACACAAGGACCACTCGTGGTCCCGTGGCAGGTACACATGTAGCCATCTTACTTTGTCCTGCATGAACTGTAGCTCTGAAATCAGAAATTTAGGAGGCACAAAATAGGCACAAGACAAGACATAAGAGGACAAAATTGCTGTAGTGATGTGACCCGATGGTACAGGTGCACTTTAGAGACACAGGGACATGCTATGGTTCGCACTGTACTCATGATGTAGCTCGTCTCCCTCAGGTTTTCTTTGCCGTTTCTTTTTCCCTTTCCACTTTCCTCCTCTTACAAAAGACTGCCTTATTACATCTGAATCTGAAATGAGAGTAAATGTGCTCTCCTCCCAGCTGTTTCTTTCTCTGAACACACACAACTACACACACACACACACACACACGGCAGACACTCCTCATCCTATTTTACTTTTCAATTATCCTTTGATCCCCAATCTTCTCTTCACCGCGACTATGCTAGCTTTCGCTCTCCGCTTGTTTTGTAATCATGCAGCCAGAGAAGTTACTCCCACCCGCCTCTTTTCTCTTCCTCCTCCTCTGCCTCCTTCTCTCTGTTTGGACTCCCACTTGTTGCATGGTTTTTAAAGAGGAAAGATGACTGGGGCTAATGCATGTGGTAATGTAGGCAATGTGTTATCAAAACAAAACAAACATTTACAGCAAAGCACCAGTACAAGTTTGCGTTTGGCTCATTTCTACCACTGGTTTGCACTGGTATAGATGCTGCAGCCACGTTGGAAGTTTGTTTCATTTATACATTTGTCTCCCAGAAACAACCTGCAGAGACTTATTGTTTATGAAGCATAATCCATCATTGCAATAATGGAGCAAAGGAAGAATGAGTCAAAGTTACTTCACAAGACTGACATTGCTAATGCATGTCGTTCGTGGAACATTTTCAACAGAGCCTCAATATTAAATTCTGCTGGCTGAAAGAAGAAAAACAAAAATTATAAGTAATGGAAAAACAGGAAGAAGTAATGCTCGATAACCTTTGCTGCTTTTAACAAAGATGGATTGAGCTCAAGATGTTATTTTTCACCAGGAGGACGTAGAAGTGCTGGACGTAACCATACTCAGAAATCTTCAAAGTGGCTTTTAAGGTGAGCAAAAATAGTGAGACCTAAGTGTTAAGTAAGAAAAACCACATATGACTCACACCAACAAAGGTCTCTTCTATTAAAGTCCGCCACCAGTGGTTAAAAGCTGTTACTGCAATGCTGGAGCTGCACTTCAGAGCTACTCGAGTACCTTCTTAGACTTCAATGGTAAAGGCCTTTCTTGGTCAGACTTAATCATGACCTGCTGCTCTTTTTTCCACCCTAAAATTTGCTACAAAGATTGTCAATCCAGTGAGATTTATTCTCAGTTTTATTCCTACATGTGGGAATATCCATTATTAAAAAGAAAATGTGGCTGACTAAAGAATCCAGTTGACTCAGTATGTTTGCATGCACAGTCAAGTCCAGCTATGGTTAAAGCTCGATTAGGCCATTTTATCGGACTACTGTCCTTGTCCCAGTATACATGAGCTGAAAGAGAATCGATTTATTGTGTGACTGTAGGCAGTGATGTGCCCTGTTCAGCTGGTTGCTACTGGACCTTTTTCCAGTTAGCCAAACAAGCTAGAAACAAGCTAGTTAGAAAGTGGCCAGCGGAATCTTGTGAAAAACATGGACAAGCTCACAACGCTGTACACTTCGTATCTACACATTTACTTTCGGTACAAATTTGACAGACGCTTTTCAACTTGCTTACTTTTTTTTTTTTTTTGTACTGGATTTTACAAATTTATGCTGTTCAAGTTCTGGGTGAAAGATGCCGCAGCTACTGTCGATCGTGCGCAGATTGCTTAGGTCGGTCCAGGCCCAGTTGAGACTACATTCAGGAAGGAAAAGTCCGGTTCTAGCCGGACTAACACCATAAATCGATTTTCTCTAACATCGTGTAAACATACTGACTGACAAAGTAAGACATAAGTTACAGCACAAGATTGTGTGCATATCAAAATAATGTACAGGCTTTAAAATTCAGTCACAGAGTTTCCACAACCTGCTGTATCTTACTAGTGCAGAGCATGCTAGCTATGAGCCAACATCAAAATGTCACTGGTGCTAACCTTAAAGGAGATTACCCTGTCTGTCAGTAAATGTACTGTTACCTTTACATACATATTATGCAAACAGAGTTTGTCTGCACTGTACAGTTTGTGTCTAATCCATTGTATACACACAGAAAACAATGATATTGAATAAAGGATTTATAGAAAGGAAGTGTGACTCGCCTGATTGATGGACGGATTTACTGACAACACTTCACTCTGATCCATTTATTAAAATATTAAACCACCATTAATGGATAATTAACCCTGAATATATTCATGCAGTCAACATTAGCACTCTCACTTATCGGTTTATAATGCCCACTTAATAGTATCACACACACATACACACATTCCTGGTAGTCTCTTGAGGAATAAACTCCTTAAAAAAAAGTGAAACCCGTTAAGTAAGTGCCATTGTCGGTGAGTGCTTTTGTTGCTTTAAGCAGAAATGTTCAAGCTGGTGCTGGTATGTGAAATTCACAAGCAGTTGGCAGTGTGTGTAAAATATGTATAACAATAACAACCTATTAATTTGTGTTCTGAATGAGTCTGATTGGCAAACATTGTATTATAACGCAACCGCAACGCAACACAGAGACAGAGGAAGACACTACCGGTTTAACTAGATGAGCCCCCAACACACACACACACAAAATTAGTACCACTGTCATATTTTCTGTCCTGTCGCCTTAACCCAGTGATTCTCAAACTTTTCCTGTCATGCCCTCCTTTGGAGGAAGAAAATTTTCGCAGCAATCACACACACACTCACACACACACAACAACAACAACAGCATTGTTACAAAATGGGTTAAGTTTACATCTTAAAAAAAAAAAGAAAAATTCAAGATCATGACCATTCTTTTCATTTTTCTCTAAGTAATTCCTTGTGCAAATAAAATAAAAAAACAACAACTTCCATTTAAACTTTGTAAAGTACTTTTTGTCAATAAATTGCTCTATCATCCTTTTTGAAAAAATACAGGAAATTTAAAAAAGGAAAAAAAGAAAGAAATTGCAATCACTTTGCTAGAACAATACACTCAACTAGACTGACTTACTGACGTGAGTGGGATGTAAAGTCTCCAAATGTCTTTTTAATTTGTTTGCTTTCACACTGTCAGCTAGGGGTAGGAATTCACAAGGACCTCACAATATAATATGCATCACGATACATGGATCACACAAGACGATATATCACAATACATTGCAATGGGATACATATACATTTCAATATTCCACATAGTTCACTGAAAATGTAAAAACAGCTGAAATACAAGTTGCTGCATATGATTTGGGTCCTAATACATCACATTATAATGATAATTCAGTGGGCAAATTGAGTCAAAACACTTTAAATCAAAATTTCCTTTCCAATTTATTTGAACGGTATCTACAAATTACAACACACTGATGTAGCTGCCAAAACATCAAAATAAAAAATGCATTTTAACAGAGGAGGCTGTGGTTCACAACCAGTATAAAACATGGATATATATATATAGTTTTAAAGCAAAATATTGATTTTTGGAGTTATAAATCAATACAGATATTGTGAAAAGAAATATCACAATATATTGCTGCATCTATTTTTTAGCACAGTCACACTGTCAGCTGCCAAAGCTTTCAGACATAAAACACAGACAGGTCTCTCCTCGTCTTCTACCACATTTGCTGTGAATCCAAGAGCAAGATACGCATCATCATATTTTCAAGACTTTCGCTATAACGGTTAATCAACGTTACCATTGTGCGACTTTGTCTTGTTTGTGTTTTTTCTGCAGTGTCACCTGTTGTGGGTTTTTTTTTGGTCCTGTAATTTTGTCTTCATTTTTCAAACCTACTCTTTGTCTCTGTGTGAACGTAAAATCACCATGGAAGCAGATTTAGTTTGTTGTGTCACCCAAAAATGAGTCTGAGTCGTCTGATGTCAAAACAGTAGTTCCGTGTGCTACATTTTCAAACCCCCCTCCAAAAAAAGAAACAAACCAAAAAACATGGAAGTTTACCCCTAGCAGACTATTTGCCACATGTGTTTAGCAGTAATTTGATGAATTACATCAACTGAAATAATAAAGGTGTCAACACTAGATTCTAACACTTGGCACCACAACAATAGGTAACAGGTAATGTGTGAGCTGCCCTAAATCTATAGAACAATTTATTTGCTGTTGAGTTTTAAAGCTCACACTTGACATATTTAAGCAGAAATTTTGATGAAAAATAAAGAACTTTTCAAAGTGAAAATGCACAAGTCCAAAATTAAACTTGCATGTGGGTTTCTCTTTTGCACACCACTTCCCAGCAAAGGAGTCTACAAGGAATGCCGTAAGCTAATCCGATACTCCGACTGAATTGCCTGTTGGTTTGACTTAATTAATGTATTTGAATCAAAAAACATACTGGAAATGTGGTGTAGACCCGAGGTGATGACTCAGATTATTCACAAACTGAAAAGCAGGGATCTCTCGCTTTTTTTTCTACAGCAACACTTCAGAAGAAATGAAATAAATCTGAGGATTTTTTTTTTCCTTCACATAAAATCACAAACATCTCAAATGAAGGAGGAACTTTTAATGCTTTTAACTCCACGCTGATTGCGTGCGATAATCTCGTTTTTAATTGATGTTTAAATACCTTTGCTGCAAGTTTAGAGTTCATAAAATGACAGACAAAAAAAACCACGTGCCACCGGAATTAAAACTGCCTTTGCTGGGCTGGTGATCCAGCGGCACGCGGAGAAACACAAGCTTGATGGAAGCACCATTAAACGGCTCCATTACCAGACTGATATGAACAATATAGAGAGAGCTGAGGAGACAGCGCAGACACATTCAGACAGGTTGACAGGCAGGGTGAGAAACACACACACACACACACTTCATCGCTTGGCCTCTTTTAAATGACACATGAACCAGCAAATACTGTAATTAGGTGGATGTGATTAAAATTTGCATATGTAAATTTAATGTAAATGAGGTGTACTCTGAAGGGCAACATGGTGTTTAATTAGCTAGAAAGAGGGTTATAGAGAACTGTAATTTTAATTATATCTGCAATGCTGCATGCTTCACACCTGACTCAAAGTGTTCGTTCAAACATTAACTACGTTTTTAGCACTTGCGGTAAGATTGTAGTCTTTTCCTGGTTTTATTTTCTGCATATATTTTGCCTTTTTTGTCTTTTGTTTGTCATTTTAAGCTTGTTGGCATTTTGTAGTTTCATTCATGGTGATTTCGGAAGCCTCCTGCATAAACGTAGCTTTTCCCTTTCATATTTTGTCAGTAACCCACACTTGTGTGCTTCATCACTCTGCAGACAAATTCAATTATACTTCTTTAATATGAGCAAAAGTGGTGTTAAGACTCACCGCAGCTGCTCATTTGTCTTCCCTCCATGTTTATGTATCTGTTACAACTTATGTGCCGCACAGGCCTCGTCATTATTATAAGTTGTTGTGTTTTCCTGGGTAAACATGAGTCATACCCATGCATCCTCACCAGACTGTGTAATTGATCATGGATGAAGTCCATGGCAATGTCTAGATCAATGTAGTCCTTCTGTCAGTTGAGTCTATTGTGTTTTGGGACGCTAAACAACAGTATTTTTGGACTATTTATTACGTTGTCGGGCTGTGAGGCTGTTTTGATGGTAGGAGACAGAATGTTTTGAGGGTTTCTGTGTGTACATTTTGCCATGCACTGAAGAAGGACCACAATAAATGAAAAGAGTCCGATCAATCTCAGGTCAAATAACATTGTAACTTATCAAAGCAATAGCAGGCATTCTAGGTGAAAGTAGAACTTGATTCATAGTTATTTTCTTCTTTTTTCATTTTGAGGTGGCTGTGTGTCTGTGATGTGCTCACGTTGCACCTTGAGATGTACTTCATTACAATGACAAAGATGAAGTTGTGTGCACATCCTGTAAGATCATTTTGTTCACTGGAGGCATGAGTTTGGCGGAAACAATCCCAACTCAGGGCTTTTTTTCAGAGCTTTCAATATATCCCACTTTGATAGATGGAGTTTGAAGGGCTATTAGTGGTGATTTCATCTGTATAACACTTTTAGCATGTAACATTAAAGGATATATTGGTTTCATTTATATGAAGATGAACAAATGCTTGTATCTCCAAAGAATATTGTGATCCAAAATGGTTGTTTACCTCTGTCTCAGATTTAAAAAAAAAAAAAAAAAAGGCTTGAGAGCCATAGCTAGGGTTAGGAAGTTATGCTTACAGCAATTTAATTACTTTTTCCACTAACTATTAAAGTAAGGGATTACAATTGCCAAAACAGTAATAATATAACATTAACAGTTACAGTTGATGAAGTAATGCTGTGTTACTGTGTTACGAGAAAGGGATGTGTTTTTTGTCCTCCGATATCTTATGATGATGAGATATACGTGCATGTCCTGATATATATTTTTCTGCAGGAGGCGTATTTGATCTGAGCCATCGCTAATGTTAAAGTTCTAATAAGCCACTGATGGTGTTGCTGTGCTTAAGCATGTTTTTTTATATTATCAGCAAACAAAACAAGGTTGTTCCAATAAAGTGGATTAAGTTTTGGGAGCTGGCTTAACAGGTTGTGCTTCACTTTTTTAGGAAGTCGGTTGGGTTGTGAAAGTAATATAATAAAGCAACAAGTGACATAATTAATTACTTTTGATAAGAAGTAATAAGCAAAGTAAATATTACTTTTATAGGGAGTAATCACTAATTATTTACCTATTACCATTTATGAGTAATTTGTCCAACGCTGGCCATAGCATAACAATGTTAGTACCTCGTGCCATAAGTGATCAAGATTCTCCGTGGTGATTGTTTGACATTATCTATAGAACCTTTAAAGGCCGGATTGGTAATTCTGGAAAGCTAGCAAGATTTGAAAAGTAGCATCTCCTCAGGGCTCAGTCTAAACCCACCCCCCTCCCCTCCGAGGTCATTCAAAAGCCGGGGGGGACACATGCACAAGGGACGTGGATCAATGCTGCTCCGTACAGAGCGGAGAGAGGACCTCAGCGTGTCGCTTTTGTCTGTATTCAACTACTTTACTCCATCTCTCAATCATCAGTATGAAAACATATTATCATGATAAAAGTAAATGGACTGTGTTTATAAAGCGCTTTTCTGGTCTTTCAACCACTCAAAGTGCTTTTACAACACAATTCAGCATCAACCTGCTCACCAGGAACTCGTACACATACATTCACACACCAACGATGCAGCCATCAGGAGCAGTTTAGGGTTCAATATCTTTCCCAAGGACATGTAGACCGGAGGAGCCAGGGATCAAACCACTGACCTTCTGATTGGTAGATGACCTGCTCTACCTACTGAGTCACAACCCCCCAATGTAAATGTAAATAAACAAATGTGGAAACAGAAAGACAGCAACCATGGCTTTACTTTTCAGACCCTTCAACTCCCTCAGTTGTCGCCTTCCCCGAAAAGCAGGTTTCCCTTGATGTTTTATCTAATGTTTGACTCTTTCTCAATGCAGCTTCTCCGGTTCTGTCATTTCTTTCTTATTTAGCATGAGGAACGGTTACAAGTAACCATGGCAGTGGTCATTTTGCCCTAGCTTTCTCTGTCATCTCTACCAGAGTGCAGGCTGGTGAACGGCAAGGGTGGAGTTTGCGCAGTGAGGCAGGGAGGCATTTGATTGGTTCCCTTCAAGACTACTGCATGGCAGTGATTGGTCAGAGAGGCAGTTCACATGGCGCAAGTTTTTGCATCAAACAAAACACTTTTGTGTGGTTCGGCCTCACTTTTACGTGACAGTGGCGTGCTGGCGCCTCTGAAACTGCAAACGATTGAAATCGGATTCCAGAGTGGAATCTTTTGAAACCACAACCTTCTTTCCGACTGTGTAAACTGGCAAGCGGAGTGCCTGTAAATGCAGTGACCATGCTAATGCTAGTGCAGATCCATGCATTCTGCTATAGCCACTACCAAACTCCGATTAATCACTCCCCAGTGCATCGAAAGCAGGTAAATATGACGACAGTCTACTGAAGCAGATTTAAGTGTTCATAGCATAATTTAAGAAGTCAGTCCACAGCTGAATTTCTTTAATTTGTGGCTGCTTAGGGCTTAGCAGCAAGAGGAAATAAACAACTTTAGCAGCCCCGTCGGTATGTCATTACAAACTTACACTGCTGACTACTGGCCTGGCATGCATACTACAGCGTTCTCGGTTGTTGCAGACTCAATGCGGACGTATTTTGTAGATGCAAAGGAAAGACCTTTCTGTTTTTAGCAGGGCTGCTTCCATGTAAATGTGTCCAGAGTTTTTACAGAATTACAGCAGCTACAGATTTTGGATCTTTTTGTGTCCCTCTACAGAGCTCATAAGATATTGATTGCTGTTGAGGTGTAAAAACCATTCCAATCAATATTACAAATAGTGTATATATAGATAAAATTGCCAATCTTACCTTTAACATTTTGACTTTTGAAACAGTGTCACAAAATAATTTTACGTGACAACTAAGCAAACGCCATCTGCTGATGACGCCTATATGATAGGTGGCTGGGAGGAGCTTTTTGAGTTTGAATTATTTCATCAAATTATACATTGGTTTCATTTTCCCACAGAATTTCCAAAATTAAGGGGCACGACCTAAAATGGGTCAATTTCTGGGCCTTTTGGCTGATTAAAATGCATCACGATGTTAATTCATTTTCATACTTAATATAGAATTATTCTTTTTTGCTGGGCTCACGATTCACGGACCTGGACCTCAAAATGAGACTCTTGGCTGAGGTAAGTGTGACTTCTGTGATTCCTCCTCAATGATACCAAAGCGAAAAAAGAAAAGAGGAAGGAAATGCCAGGAAGAGCTGAACGATACTGGCGTCACCAAAGTAATTTGAAATGCAGAAGTGGTGCCTCTGTGTTTTGTTTTGGGTGCTCAATTTAAAAGCTGAAATAATTAGTCAATTTGACAGACATCTTCAAACAAAGGCAGGGAAAAAGAATTTTTCCTGTGCAAAGAAGACATTTTGACAACTGAAAAGTAAATCAATTGTGTTGTTAGTGTAGCATTCAAATTATTCATTTTGTATACTTTGATTGACAGTCAACATTCATTTGATGATTTAGTAATTTATGGTGTGTTTTTGCAAGTTTTGATCCAGGAGAGACACAAAGTTTTTCTTTCAGGCCTCAAGCTGACAAACCTGATACACCAAGTCACTCTCTGAGGCTGTTGTTAGGGCTCCATACTTGAAAATTAATATTAAGCTGTTTCCAGTTGCTTTTTAGTGATGCAGATTAACCAAAAAAAGCCATTTGCCAATTCTACTCTGTCCAGTTGCCTGAGGCAAGTAAAAGAAATCATGTGGACAAGCTAAATCTGTCGTGACATGCCTGATCCTATTCTTTGCCCTCTGACGTCCTGTGTCTGTTGGAGAAACACTGATTTTTAATGTGAAACTGTGCTATTTTGTTTTAACCGTTTTAATCAGGTCGTTTTTGAGATAAGATTTCTCGAATCAGTTAAAAAATCCAACAAAAAAAAGAATATTTTCCCCCAACTCTGCATTTACTTTGTCTCTCTGCCCCTCTCTGCACACACACACACCAGCAGTGCAGTGACAGATTAATATTACCAGAGTTGCCGCAAACTAACGCTACACTAGTTGCTGCAATAAACCTTCAAGTAAAAATCCAAACTTTATCATAACACCTGTTAAACCTGCATAAATGTGAACATGTAGAATGAGAAGCACATCATGCTAGCTCAGCAGCTAACAGCTCATTGTTACAAACAAGCTAAAAAGAGAGCAGTGTGTGTATTCTAACTGTTGAGCCTCTTTTGCTACATTTCTAAAAATCTGGCAAATTCTTGTACACCGCTGAACAATGTTCTTTGTAATCAAAAGCTGTAACATGGGTTGTTTTATGTTTACATCTAAGGCTAGTAATCCATAATTATTGGCCCAATGCCTAATTTCAATAGTCACACCTGTAGTTTATCTAATTTTAACCCCTCAAAACCCCACCCCACCCCCAACTGTGTACTATTCTAGTGACGGATGGAAACTGATATAATAACAATTGGCCTTCTGCCTTCACCCGTGTTGTTTTTTAATCTACATAGAGTGCTCTTTCTCAGTTTGCATGTGAAACTGTACTGTGATTTGCTCATTAGTATCTAAACTTTAATGTCATTCTACAAAAAAAATTAAATCTGAAAATCATGTAAGAGAAACACTAAAAACATTATCTATGGAG
>JAQLOL010000017.1:9436927-9449609 GCA_029783665.1 Naso thynnoides | reverse complement strand
ATTAAATCTGAAAATAATGTCAGAGAAACACTAAAAACATTATCTCTGGAGTGCAGCTAACGTTAAGGTTAGCTAACAATAACACAAGGAAAGCTAACCCCCCCCAAAAAAAAATCACAGCTGGGTGCAACTGAATGCAAATTCCGAGAAGCGTTAGTCTAATAAATCTATTGTCAGTATTTGAAAATAAAATACTCTTCTCTGCCTCCCACTCCCACTCAACAAGCTAGTTCAGTATCCGTGTAATGAGTACAGGCAGAATGGCTGTCCACAGCTATCAGATGACAGCATTAACTAAATGGAGAACTTACACCGCCGTCTTGCTGCGACTCTATATTTTGACAGGGTCAAATCAACCAATCAGCTTAAGTAAAGTGTGTTGTTTGAAAGTGACATTTTCATGATTTGTTCAATTGACAAGGACAAAGTAAAATACCTTCTTTAAATTTGGGGACAAGGGAGGATATCTGGCATTAGTGGGGCAGATGGGGTGTTGAGGGGGCGTTTCCCCACCCTGCTCATGCCTAGAACTGGCCTTGGTGTAGCCTGTAATTTAGCCTAATATAGGTTAATTTAATTTTTTTTTTTTTTAAAGATAACAGGCCCAAAAGGTGCTGCTTCCTCCCTCTCACTGCATGTATTAATGTGTAAGACACAACAACATTGCTTGGGCCGGGCAGGTAGGCTAGATTTGAGGAGTGCTTGCCCTGCAGGGTGAGGAGGAAAACACCTTCACGTCGGACCCTGATGATGACTTTTTTGGTCCTTAAATCAACAATTCTTTCCCAGTCTTTATTTCTTTTGCTCCAGGGCCAAAACCAACTTATAAGACACAGAGTACTTGTCCTCCATAACGTTTTCAGCCTGCCTTTTTACTGTTGATGGTGAAAATGCCAAAAACAAAACAACACAAAAAAAATAATAAAAGGTGTTCCTCTGGTAAAATTTGGACTCCTGACCTCTGTATTAAAAAAATATATATAAATATTCTGGCTTCAGCCCTGTTTAGCTCCGCTAACGATGGCTTTACTCAACCAGTGAGATCACTCTAGCCACCAGCTAAACTCAAACTTCATTATGCGCACAGAAAAATGGCTGAACAGTAATCTCTTATTAAAAAGCAGACAATTATAGCTGGAAAGCAAAATGACATTTTGTTATCACACAGAACAAAATGTTTCGATTTCCTGGCTTTTTGATTAATTTCATTAAAACAGCAACGAGTTGGGATTTTCGGTCTCTTATCTGCCACAGTATGCACATACACACACACACACACACACACACACACACACACACACACACACACACACAAAGTATGCCCATGATAAAGCAACGTGTTTGAGGTGGCATTGAGCGCTCACTTGAGAGCCTGTTTCTGTCTGCCTCATTATCATCAAAGACAACAGGCGCTGCAGTACACACACACAAACACACACACACACGCTTACATGTGCACACACATACTTACACACCCTCGTATGCACGTGCACACAGAGGCATACGTCATAGATGGTTTTCATAGTAATCATGGCCACTTCAAGCCCCTGCGCCCCTCATCGCGGCCGTCACTTAAGACCTTGTATCTCCAAATTGCCAACAACTACCAAAACAGCCGCGCAGCATTAAGTTTGACCCTCACGTTGTTTACAGTCATCCAGCTGTGCTTTTAAATGGTCTCATGAATGAACATGAACCAGGAAGTTTCTTGGCCCTTAGAGGAGAGTGTGATCCTTTAACTGAGGCTGAAATATGAAAGTCCGCAACAATGTGAGGTTTTTATGCAACAATATCATTATGTAAGGCAGTCTGCAGTTTTATTAAATCCCCATGGCAACAAGACTGCTGTCAATCATCCTGAAAGGTTAAGATCAACCCCCCTACTCTTTCGTAATTGCTGCTTCTGTCTAATTATCGTCATTTGACTTATGTAAAAGGTGATGTTTATAAAAAAAAAGAATAAAATAATGTTTCAATGCACTTTTTTTTTAAATTGATCCAAATTATTTCTAAAAATCTAGATCAGACTTTAATTGATATCCTTATCAGTGCTGATGAAGGTCAGAGGTTGGACTTGTAAAAGGGGACATATGTCATTCCATCACTGTAATTCATTCTTCTTCTTCTCTTTCCCCTTTGACCGCCCCTCTCTTTTCTTCTCTTTTTTTCTCTTTCCATTTCCATCCATTCTTCCTCTAATCCTTTTGTTTTTACCCCCCCCCTCCATTCATCACTCCTCCATTTGGCTCCTCTTCTTCACAACAACAGGAAAAAGAAAAAAGGGTTGATGAGGAAAGAGAAATGTGAGGGCGGGAGGAAAGAGAGGAATAATTTATCTCTCAGGTGATAAGTGACATTTGATGGACACACACACATGCGCACACACACACACACACACACACACACACACACACACACACACACACACACACACAGGGTAGGGCAGAGCAGCAGCCAGCCAAGCAAACACGCAGCCTGAATACTGATTAACCAATCAGAGCCCATTTCTGCCTGGCACCAGAGATACTTGTTGGCCGCCATGGTAACCAAGAAAGCATCATAGCCGAAAGGAGAGGGAGGAAGTGCCTTGGTGTGTGTGTAGGTGTGTGAGAGGGAGTGTGTGTGTGTATGTGTGTCTTTGGGGGGATGTTATGATATTGTCTCTTAGTCACGCAAAGTGAAGCAGGGTCCTACTGACATTTCACCGAGGCTGTTGTTGTGTTTAGACTCTAACTCATTTAAGCAGCCTCACCTGGGAGAAAAAGAAAGGAGGAGGAAAGGACATCATGGTTTGAGATGAAGATACACTCTGCAGGACAACAAAGTTTTGTTTCAACCCCAAATACGATTTGTTAAAATGTTACTGATTAAATTTCTGCTAACCCAACTTTATATTAAGTTGTAAACTGGACGTTAAAGGTGGAGTCAGTAGGATTTCACTAAAAAATTTTAAAAAGACATCTCCAAAATTAATGTCGCTCAGTCATCACTTCTGGGCCTCTGTATATGTGTGTTGGGGACTGTGCATAGAGACTCACCACCCTCAATTTTTATGCTTTGGCTGACTCAGGACAAGTTACTGTAGTGATGTAGACGCACATCAATTTTTAAGTAACGACAGCGCGACCACGCTTCCCCGAGGCATAGATGGCATGACCGCAGTTAACTGGTGCGTTTCCCCCAGCCAACGACAGCGCACAGGTGAGGTTGAGTGCATCGCGGAGCACAGCTACTGGACGCCATCCAGACTGGAGAAAGTTACGAATGTGGACATAACACAAAGAAAAGGAAATATAGTGAGCAAGCAGATGAAACTTGTTCCAGAGCAAGAGTGAGTCTCAGTTTGGCTTTCAGCCATTTTGGAGCACTGGAAGAGAGGCTGGGAAGAGCGATGCAGAGTTGGGCTACCATGTGACGAACAGGTAGAGGCTAAACACTGATGATTAGCTTGTTAGCTTGCTAAATTATCAACCTCTCCATTAAACAAATGTAATATTCCAATGTAGCTTGCTGAGTAACATTAGGTGAACATAATAGCCATACACCTATACAGGCTTAATTACGATACTGAAGGTGTATTGAGCCAGGAGGAGGAGCCCAGTTTGAATCTTTTGTCTACAAACGGCGACGAACGAATGCTACTGACTTCAACTTTAACAATCGAGTAATTTATTTGCCAGTTATGTTAGCTAGAGTACTGTTAGTGGCTAATGTTATGCTAGCGCTAGCAGACTAGCCACTGCAACCTGAATTTATTAAACAGGCCATTGCTAGCACCACAGCTGGGTTGTACTAGCCACACTGCAATTATGATTTAGTTTCAAAACATTGAGTGTGATTTAGACCGTCAAATTCAGATCATGACATGTGGTTTGTACAGGTGGTGTAGCTGTAACAAGCTATCCAAGACAGCGGACGTTTTCCCACATGCACGACTCCCATCGACGCAGGACTCACATCGAGTACTGACACTGTTATCGCTGCTAATGCATACCAGTAACCTTGCAATAGTGTCCCAGTAAAATATACCCATAAACAGATGTTTTGTTGACCTACTTACAAGCACCTCTACAGCAGTTTGTGCACTCGCCCCGCAGTTTACTTTCGACATGTATTTAATTCTGTGCTAAGTTGTGTCTAAAAATACATAAAATAATGTGGTAAACAAGTCAAAAGAAGCCCGCAGGACCCTAAAGAGATGTTTGAAAGTTTATCTGATGACTGAAGGAGGAGGCAGGCTAACACTCCCCATTGACAAACAGTATTTGAGCTAAGCTAATTAGCGCTAGGCGAGCTCTGCCTGACTCTTCCTTGTTACTGCATACACAGTTGCAAAAATGTTATCTATCTGCTTGTCTTGAACTTGGGAGTGAGGCAAGTAACAAAAAGAAAAAAAAAATGTTGGCGTATATCTTTTAAACAGGCTTGAATGTGCAGAAAAATCTCAGTGACTTTGTGGCTCATAATAAGCGGCCCCTTTAGTCATTTCACTCAGTGTTATAATAACAAACCAATGCAACTTGTATTTGCAAGTGTGATATCTTCAAAACGGTGCAAAGATTTCTGTTTAGGAAATGTGATCAAGTTTTATTCTGGACAGAGCTGCGGCAAACACTGTTTCTGACACACTTTGATGACTGTGAAACACTGTATTATCTGAGCGGCACTGAAAGAGAGAAGAGAGAACAAAATTAAAGACAGGCAGAGCCTTTGTCTCGCCGCTTTGGCAATATTGTTCTCAACTGTCATGCAAATGAGGAGCAGTGGACTGAGAAATGCAGGCGCAGATGAGTAGAACAGAAAGAGATAGTCAAGGAAAATTATTCCATGCCAACAGCAAAGAGTGCTTTAAATTCAATCTAAATTAAATCTTAAGATTCTGAATTTAATCAAATTTATGCATCATGCATTGACAAACAATAGTTTACTAGTAAAGTAAAAACTCCTAAGAATGTGATTAAAAATCTGACCTTTCCTTCCATTAAGACGTCTCAAATATTTTGGAAATTGAGAAAATATTGTAGCACAGAACTGCTGCACGTCATGGCACACAAACAGTTTTGAGTATTTACTCATCAAGTCCCCAAGATTTTAGTTATAACACACACCCTAGCTATGCTGTTGCTGGCACACACACACACACACACACACATACACACACACACACACACACACCATGAGTCATAGGGCGGTTTTCACAGTAATCACGTCCACTTCAAACCGCTGCGTCACTCACCGTCTCAGTGGAGCGGCGTCGTGTTTTGCTCGACCAGCGCACAGATTGTTCTAAAAGTGGCAGAATGTTGATTTATCAGTCAGTTTATCTTGCTCTCAAAATTTATTCAAAACAACTATTTGTTGTTGTTGTTGTTTTTTTAATTCTTAAACTTCATATGTCAAATCAGCTGGAGGATTCTTCCTGAAGATGAGCACAGGTAAGAAACCTTGTGAGTTTTGCCCATTTGACCTGAGCAAAGTTTCCTTCTACTCTTTTCAAAATCATGAACTGAAAAACTCTTAAACATCGATACAACAAAGCTTTGATTCAGCCCTTGTGAGGTTTTTTCAGTAGTGAACTAAATTCACTTTCAAAACATCAGCAGCAGTGACCTGGGAGAGAATTTTGGTGATTAAGAAGTTTCATAACAAACCCAGGCAGTGTTGTCTCAGGTTTATTCCCGGGTTTAACATTTCACATGTGTATTACTTGTCATCCCAAAAATATTGTCATTGTGAATTAATTATAACAAAATTATCATCAGGTCCAAAATGATTGTTTGTTTACCTCTAACAAGACCAAAGGTTTGTGAGCCAAAAATGATGTTGGTGTCCTGTGGTATCTCCTTGTCTGCAGTGATCAAAACTCTTTGGTGGTGATTGTTTGAAGTTGTTTATAGAACCTTTAACATCTGGATTTGATAAAACAGGAGTACTCAGATTCTGTCAACAGCAAAAGCTGTAATGATTTGTTTTGTTTGCGTTTTGTCTAAGCCAGACTGTGTGTATTTACAGGTGTGCCTGAAAACCTGCCAAACCTAATCCATCAGAAAACAGACTTCCTGTTAAATATGTTTCAAAATTGATTATGGGTAATGGTTGGGAGGGGAAGTGATGTTTTCCTGCCAAAAAGAAAAAAAAGTTAGGAAAAACTTTAAAAATATTTAAAATATGTTATGTTTAACACATTTTATTTCCTAAAAAATAAAATGTAGACTTACAAAAAAGTAAAGCTGCTCAATCATCACTTCTGGCCTCTTTACTTTTGGTTTGGTTGTGACTGCATAAAGACATGCTGCCCTCTGCCTGTATTTTGGTGCTGTGACTGAGTCGGGACCTGCTTGGGACAAGACTCGGCATGGAGACGGTGCTTTTTTTCTAGCTAGTAACAGTGCACAGGTGAAGCTGGGACCTCGGCCGAGCACAGCAACTGGACACCACTCTGACTGCAGAAAATTAGTGATACAGACACAGCCGCGAAGAAAAGGAAATATAGTCCTAATGAGGTGAAACGGCAAGCGGATAAAGCTTGTTCCAGAACGTTAGTGACACTCAGTTCTGCTTCTGGCCACTTTCGGGCACTGAGGGGGATGACCTGGAGTTGACCTGCTTTCTGTTGGACAGGTAGGTGCCAAACAGCGGCGTAGCGGTTAGCATGCTAGCTTGCTAAATAATCGACTTTTCCATTAAAACAAATATATTTCTACATAGCTTGCTGTGTAACATTAGGTACAAGCAGTTTAACAGTACATGTGATACTCGCTAAGTTAAGATTAGAGTTTAAATGTGTTGACAAGCCGCCACAAACTAATCTTACTGACCCCACCTTTAACTCAACTTTATTTATATATTACATTTCATACAGACATACAGCCCAGCATGCTTTACATAGCCGGATAAAACCACATATACAAAGAAAGCAAAAGATAGGAAGTGAAAAAAAAAACATGAAGTGTGTCAATAGAAGATAAAAAACAATTTTAAAAAAACAAAACAAAAACAATAAAGACACCCTCAGTTATAACAGTTTGCCTTTCTGATATCCAGAGACAGTGTGTTCCACCGTCTAGGTCAGGGGTCAACAACCTTTACAATCAAAAGAGCCATTTAGCCCTCCTTCTTTACCATAAAAATCTGTCTGAACCTGCAAAGCATATTTGAGCCTCATAATGAAGGCACAAAACTTAAAATGTCTAAATTAGCTGATCACAATTTTTAACAGGCTTATATAACCATTTAATAATTTTTCCACAGTGGGCTTTTTATGCTTAGTAGGTGCATGAACTACAAACTTACTTGAATCCTCCTCATGTTTGTGAAGATTCATAAAAGAAAAAGTAGCCTACTTTGATAATAAATTGAACATTTCGCAGCAGCGTAGCATTAAAACGGTTAACTAGTTTCAATTCAATTTTGACTAAAGTCAATTTAAGTGTGAGTTCATCCTCAGCCATGTAGCAATCAGCCCTCAGGCTTAACCATAAAACACATCAGCTCACCCTCATTCATTACACTGACAAAATCACAACCGTAGAGCACAGACACTATTCCATGTGACTCATATACCGTATGTTTCCGTCCTGTTTCTTGGGGCTTCCTGTCCTGTTTCATACATGTCCCTGATTCAAACTATCAGCTCGTTATCAAGCTCTGCTGAAGTCTGATAACGAGCCGTTCATTTGAATCAGGTGTGTTGGAACAGGCGCACATCTAAAACATGCAAGTTAAAAAAACACTGCTCTAGCCTCACAGTAATGATAATGTTAAAAAATAGAATGGTAATTCATTTCTATGGAATTTTTTTGTCAAAGCCACAAAGAGTCACTGCAGAGGAGCAAAAGAGTCGCATGAGGCTCAAGGGTCACAGGTTGCAAATCCCTGGTTTAGGGGCATAAAAACAAAAGGCAACCTTGACTTGGATTTTAAAAATGGTTAACAATGAACATTAACTTCTTTTTGTGTGTGTATGTGCGTGTGTGACAATGTTTGGCATGTCAACACACAAAGGCAATTTATCATATCATGAAAGGTTAGTTAACTACATTAATCAGGTTAAAATAGGACAATGCATCCTTCAAAAGTGCCAGTGTGAGTACTGCCGTGCATAACACAACCTGTCTGATAGCAGCCAATTACCAACAGAAGCCACTACAAGCTAATGATCATAGAAACTGAAGAAAAAAAAAACATATTTGACTGTCTTGAGCTGACCAGTGGTGTGTGTTTCATTCCTCATTCATTTCATTTTTTTTTTGTAAGAGAAAGTGAAATGCATTTGTCTCAATTTAAGTGCACACATACAGAGAGGTTACAAGATTTATAATAATGGGACAGCATTAATGATTCTGAAAAATGAATAGTGAGTAACCTCTTATCCTACATTCTGAGAAGGAATTAATAAACAGAAAGAGAGAAACGGTTAAAAGTTGTATTAAGAAGTTACAAAATAATCTGCCACCCCTGTACACTTGTTTGTATTTGACTGGCCAGCACAGCACATTACTGGGCGACGTTAAACGTAGTTGTGTTAAAAGACATATTGGAATATATTACAGTAACATTACTGAGAAAATGTTCCTCTAAGGTACTTACTCGTGAGAGTGCGCTTTTGTGTTTTGATATCTTTGTGTAAGTGATATTATTAGACAGATGGGGAGAAGAGAGAAAAGGACGAGTGGATTATTTCCTGATTTTGAAGGGCACCTCAGCAGGTTTAATATTGAAGTTGGAGAGAAGCCTTCAATATCAGAACTCATAAATATTGCATTTCATATGAATATGATTTCCCTGGCTGGCTCTCATCTGACAAACACACACCAATATCCTATTATAATTGAGGATATTCAAGTATTCTATTATTGAGCTGCCTCATCAGCTCTTAAATCAATAATAAGAGGCTAAAACAATTCTTGTCACAGGCCTGGGAGAGTCTACAGCACTACAGCTGGGATACTCATTGTGCTTTGCCTGGGGGCCACTTTTGCAAACTGACAGAAGGCCAGGGGCCAGTAAATAAGGAGCATTAATAATATTTATCAGATCAAAATTAATAGGCATTAAAAGGCTCATGAATAATCTGCCTTTAAAATTGTTTACTTTCAAATTAGCTGACTTATTAACTTATTTACTGGTTGAGCTTGATACAAAGATTGACGCATGTCAGACATTTAACTGCATTTACTATGCAGCTGCATTTCAACTTTAAATGTTTTGGTTACATTTTGAAAGAGTTTGCAGCAGTAAAGAAACCGGAAGTCATCGTGCAATCAGTCAGATGTTGGAGTTGTACATAAGCATAAAATGTAAACATAAACTGGAGAATACTGTGCAGCGAATTAAAGCTCTATTTTTGTAAAATACTGAGAATTTTTACTAAATTTTGCTTCTTTTCAGCTAATAGTTCTACTCTGCATCGCTCACTGTCTCATCCTGCTGCACTTGGACAGACTTCAAGGCCGTCACACAGAGATCAGCCTTCTCTCTGTTGCTAACAGCCTTATTTATTTCCTCATATAAACCTGACATAACTGTCTCTCTGTACAGCTGATTAAATGTTATTTAAAAAAAAACATGAAATAAGTTAATTCATTTCAGCTGTGATTTAACAAAAAAGGTTTATGGCCCACATTTTCCTTTAACTATGAAGTCCAGGAGCTGGCAACAATGGGAAAACAAAATCACATCACCACAAATTAGTAAGGCATAGCCACGTGTTACCAACACGTGGGATCAAGTTATTAAAGCGTGGGTATGATATAATCAACGCGTGAGAACGAGTTACAGAGTCTGTTGGTGATAGCACTGCACAAGCTTCATATGGGCTAATATTTTTATATATTTTATATTTATGATGCAATTTTAAAAAATATTTTCAGGCTTTTGCCACTTTGTGCCTTGTTTTATCGGTTGTTATTTATTTTATTCAAAATGCTAGGCCTATTTACTTGCATAGAGACAAATTGCTAGTAACATGGGCTAAACACCCCAAAAACATTAAAATATAAATTAAAACAATGATTATTGATGACTATGGATAAATATTAAAGAGGCTCATGCTGCACTGGCAACTGAATAGAGATAACTGGCAAAAATTAATAGCCTATCTATGTGGAAAAATAGCTGGAAATGCATCTCTCATGTTTTTTTTTAACATAATAGCTCCTAGTGTTATAAAATTAGCCCCTACAAAGCTCTTATGGTGTTATCAACAACAGATTCTGTAACTCGCTTCCACACATTAATAACTCATTCCCACACATTACTTATGTCATCCCTATACATTAATTACGCATTAGTTAGGTTACATTAATAACCTGTTCCCACACATTAATTTTGTCATTCCCATGCATTAATAACCTGTTCCCACGCATTAGTTAATCGTTTCCACACATTAGTTATGTGTCCCAATGCAGCAGTTATGTCGTTCCCACACATTAATTTTGTCATTCCCATGCATTGATAACCTGTTCCCACGCAATAGTAACTCATTTCCACACATTAGTTATGCGTCCCAATGCAGCAGTTATGTCATTCCCACACATTAATAACACTCCTATGCATTAGTTAAGTTGTTCCCATCCATTATTACCTGCTCCCACCCATTGGTTATGTTGTTCCCATGCATTAATTTGTTCCCACGCATGAGCTATGTTGTTCCAACACACTGATAACTAGTTCCCATGCAATATTTATGTCGTTCCCATGCATTAAAAACTTGTTCTAACCCGTTAATACCTTATTCCCGCACATTAGTTTTTTGCTCCCATGCATTAATAACCTGTTCCCACACATTAGTCATGTTGTTCCCACACATTAATAACATGTTACCATGCATTAGTTAAATTGTTCCCGCACATTAATAACCTGTTCCCACGCATTAGTTATGTCGATCCAATGCGTCAAAAATTGTTCCCACACATTGGTTATGTCGTTTCCATGCTTATATAACTTGTGGCTGTACAATTTTTTTTTCCACCAGTGTCACCTCCTGTGCTCCATGGATGAGCATCACTGGACTGCAGTGTATCACAGTCACAGTCAGTTCTTCATGTACATTTATAACATTTGGAACATGTGTATGTTTATGGCGATATGTGCGATCCTGTGTTTTTCTGTGCCTTTCTTTCTTGGAATTTTACACTTTACTTACTACATGCAACATTTCCTCAGTAAAATGTCTAAAAATCGCCATATTTTTTAAAATACATTTTACATTATTACATATGTATCCAGCAATGTTCAAACTCAGAAATCTGTGATTTCATTCAAATAATGATGTGCTTCATTAAGTTGCTCACTCCAGGGGTAACACCAGCAACAACATAGTTAAGCATGACTAAACATGATGTTAATAAAACTTAAGTAAGTTAACTTGTACTGAACATTTCTGTCTGAATCAGCCAGATGGAAAATCAGGACTGATTTCAGTGTGGTACCTTTATGACGAAAGAGCAACTTGTGATGGAATACCTGGAAACAGTTTGTATTTTATTGTTATCCCTTTATCCCTGGAAATAGAAGACCTTGGTTGTGAATGGAAAAGAAGAAGAATAAGCCAGAGCTGGGTCAAAAGAAGCAGCTATTTGGGTCTAACAGGTAACTCAGCACGTTGGTTCATTCACAAAACAACCCCACGATGCCGGGCAGGAGCCATATCGAGCAGTTTTTATCTCCTCACTTTTAGAGAGTGGCTTTGAAGTCACAGCTCCATGGTTTGAGAGAGAGAAAGAGAGAGAAAGAGCACTTCCTTTGGAGATTTCGGAGAATAGGTCGCTTTATTTCTGTCTACCTCTTTGCGGGTATGGAAGGGGAAAAATGGACTGGAGCAGAGAGAGAAGAGAGTCGGCCAGACAGAGAGATCAATGCCTGACTGCAGCACAAAGAGCAGGGGAAAAAAATAAAGTGTTTTTCTTTGCTTTTAGGCAGCCGTAGGTGTGCAGGTTGGGTGACCTTGCCAAGCGGCAATGGAGCAGAACATTTGATTGGTGTGTGTACAGGTGAGTGTGTGTCACATGCAGGAGAGGGGTGTTCCAATGGAAATAAATCCATATTTTACTTACAGACCTAAAAAATGGCAGAATAAAAGCTGGTTTGTCCTCCTTTTGAGCAGCACAATAACACTTTTTTAGGAGACGCTTTTTAGTCTGATGAGTCAGACAATTTTACCAGTTGATTTTAGCGTGAGACACGTCTGGCCCTCCAGCAATTTCACCCGTGGGTGCTGCCGCTATGCAGGCATTTTAGTCATTTCGGCATCTGCCGCAGGTAATTGTCCAGGTGTGTACTGGAAGCTGTTACAGCAATTATTCTAAATAGAGAGAAAAAAGGAATAAACTATTTCTAACCACTCAGTGTAGCTGTTGTTAAGCTCATTAGATGCATCGAGGCTTCAGGGTGTGTTGGCGCATTAACAAGATGGGAGGCGATGAATTAGCTTGAACATTTATCATATTTTGTCTTTAATTGTAATTCTTTAAAACAGTGAAATGTGAATTACGAGATCGGCAGGCTGAGTTACTTTTTGCATTCCTTTAATGACAGTAAACATCAAATGTGCACTAGAGGCAATGTCAGAAAATCACTTCTATGACTGGTAAATATTTTAAGTATTTATCATTAACTAACAAAACAGACTCTAGTAACCTAGGCAGAATCTGGTATTTTCTTGCCTCATGACGCTGTCTTA
>JAQLOL010000017.1:9413272-9426420 GCA_029783665.1 Naso thynnoides | reverse complement strand
CACTAGTAACATTTTGAGAAAGTGTCATAATACCCATAGATCTCTGTGTTTTCCCATCATGCCTCTGTATTAAGATTTGGTAAAAATCCTATTTCAATCAAAAATTTGCCAGATCAGTGACATTCTGTCCCGATTGGTTGGTATACACTGTGCTTCTTTGCAGCAGGTGACGTCGGTACGAGCTGATCAGCTGTCCATGCCTTACACTTTGACTTGTCTCTGCCGACGACACCGTCAGTCTGCTCAAGCTTGAGCTGAGACAGTCCAGTTTAGTCTGCTGCAACTTTCTCTGCAACCATTTTGTCTCGGTTCAAACTGGACTTAAAAGAGAGAGTGACAACAAACAGAATAAAACGTGAGCCAACACAAAAACAGGGAGGGGAGGCTGCAGCAGAGTTGCTTCCAACAAGTCTCATGCTACAGCTAACATTAGCTTGCTAGCTCATTAGCAAAAATTACCAACTGTAGCTTTAAAATTTCCTTGTAGGGGCTTTAAATTTACAGAAAAAAATACCAAATGTATGCCCTGACTAACCTCATTGGCAGAAGTCTGACCTGTCACCTCTGTGTGACCATGAGCCCGAGGCTAGTGAAAGTGCAGATGTGGCTGTTTGGTGCAGCTGGATCTGTTTCCCAGGTATTAGTGAAGGGTCGCTGCACAAGGGCACAGCGAAAGTGTGCACACATTTAAAACAAATTATGAATATTGTTGGATAAAATAAGGATACAAAGCACATAACTTTAGCTCCTACTTAAATTTTCAAATCATGTCCCGGCAGGTGGAGGAGAGCACTAATCACTTCTAATTAAAATAATGAGAAGGGTCATGGTTTATGTTGTGTTGGAGAATAAAAAAAGAGAGAAAACAGGTTTTCATATCTTGCAGGTGAACATGTCCAAGGCTGTCAAACACTCTCCAGACCACTGACTCATGCAGAATGAACTGATACCAGCTCAGTTTGTCACGGAGGTATTGCTCAATATAAAGGTCAGCAGAGCAAAGCTATTTCTGCTGAGAAAAAATGACATGAGGGGTGTTGGGAATACTGGAAAAATGCCTTGAGTGATCGGAATCCATTTGATGTCACAGACCGACGCACTGACACCTTTATACACCCAGACAGGCCATGTATATCACAAACAGACACAGTACAGAAAGGAAAGAAGGAGAAGGAGATAAAGGAAAGAAAAAAGGAAGATCCAGGGAGTCTGTCTGTTCCAGCTCAGCAATCAGGACTCTCAGCCTCTCGGTACTCATCCGTTTCAAATTGACAATTTTCTCAAAGGTTTATCTACAAAGACGAGAGGCTGTTATAGGTATAAGCCTGACAAGATGGCTCTCTGGACAAATAAACAGGTATTCATGCACGCGCACACACACGTACACAGCGTGCATATCTGCACAAATTGCAAAAGAATCCACGAGTGAGTGCACCCATGAAAGAATCGTTTTTCAAGACAGAAATGAAGGCAGACAGAACAAATTTCTCCAGGAGAGAAAAGCGGCTGCTGTGATGCTGTGAACGTGTTTGACAGGACTTTCACACCTTCCTCTCCCTCCTGCCTCCGTATCACTAATTGCATTGTGTGAACATCTTCCTTCAGCATCTAACAACAAGTGAACAAGAGCACCGTCTTTCATCCATCACAGCATCTGAACTACACAAGCTGTACAGAACAGTTAAACACCTTCATGTCAGTACAAAAGACATTGAAAGGGTTTGATTTTGGGAAGCAAACAGCTTTCTGATTGCAGGTTTTCCTACCGGAGAATCAAAGCTGGGTTGATGACTTATGTGTATGTGTGTGTGTGTGTGTGTGTGTTTGTGTGAGAGAGAGAGAGAGGCAGAGAGAGGAAAAGAAATGAAGAGAGTGAGAGAAAAGATGAGAAGGATTGGAAGCTCAAAAAGAGATGTTGTTACTCCCTCTAGTGGTTCAACTCCTGCATAGTCCAGTCCACATGCAGTATTAAATGTAAAAGCACAACTCATTAGATGGTATCAATGCAATTTGTATCAGTAGAGACACGTTAAATACGCTCTTTGCCCAAAATGCACAAATTCTTCATTTTTCTGCAAATTCTGTCAACATGAAATTAAATGGATTCAGCTTTAATCACTTAATTACAGTCAGCTATATTCTAAGTTATGTTCCAAATTACAGAAACAGCAAATTCCAAACTAATTTAAAAAATAATCCATAATATGCATGAATGACCAAGTTGGTAACTGAGTGAGCTAAGTTCCCTTTGCAGTACAATACTCAGATGTGTTTGAACACACCGCAGGACCAGCAGAATTAGTGTGCATGCAAAAATCAACAGGCCTATTGTCTAGGATTTATGAAATGTATCATATCAGAGTGTTTAAATTAATCAGTATTAATGATAATTAATAGGGCCCGACGGATATGGGATTTCTGGGGCCGATGCCTATGCAGATATTAGGGGGCAAGAATATTCTGCTATCTGATATATCGGCCGATATTCTATAGATAATATTTTGAATGTGGTTATGTAATATGTGTGACAAAGATATGTGCTGGAGGCAGGAAATCCAACAAACTTTATTACAAACATCAGTGCACTGAACATTAAACACTTCACTTATTACAAATTAAATAATGAACTGCCCTCTGCTGGACAAACTGTGTGATTACACCATTTTAAATTACAAGTCCAAGCATTTTTTCCTGCCTTAAATAACAGTTTTAATATCAGCACTTATTGGAGAACATATACACTGATACTGATATATCTGCAATAAGCCAATATTTGCCAATAATATCGGCAAAGTGATATATTAGTCGGACCCTAATAATTATATTTAAAACTATATAGATATGAACTATTGCATAGTTTATTCATAAATATGTGATAATCACGTACAAATAATACAGAACCTCTTAAATAATTTACCTTTTATCCTGTTCTGGCTTTGTCAGAATAGTTGAAAATAATTCACATCACTCTGGTTTTTGTCAGTATAATTGTTCATTTTGCATGTTTTTGGACAGTTACAAGTACAGATTCTCTCATCGCCTCTACTCAAAATGTTATGTTTAATTCATTTATGGAAAACGAATTGAAGAAAACAGAAAATGCCAACTGTGTGATCTGGGAGAAGTTGAAAATGAAATGCACTTTTTGTTTCGCTGTCCACTACACTGAAATCTCAGATATAGACTTTCCTTTAAGTTGTCTGCGGACTGTCCTTGTTTGTTTTCTACATCACATGGAGGCAAATTCAGCATCTGTTTACAGATAAAGTTTTACAGTTTGCTCAGTTTTTGTTAGCTGCAAACCAGCAGCGTAAGAACTCTATGTTTGATGTGTTAATGGCACATTATAAAGTCTGTGCAGCAGTATTTTATTCATCTTTGGTCATTGACCTTTGACAGGATTTGGTGACATATTTTTTCCTTCCCTCTCATTGTATTATATTGTTCCTCGTTATTATGTTTGTAGTGTCTTGTAAGCCCATGTGGACTGGGCACCTTTCACTGTATGACACTTGAGCAACATTTAAGATAAATTTCACTGGAAGCATTATTTGAAATGATTTCACGTTCTCTTTAAATATTGTTTTCCCTAAATTCTTTAGGTCAGTGTTTTTCAAAGTCGGGCTCCCAGTCTCACGGGGGATCACCAGGGGGAGCTAGGGGGTCGAGGAAACTTGGAGGGAAGAGAGGGTAGAGGAGAATGGAGCAAACACAAAAATCAAGTGACATTATTTATGACAATTACATTTTAATATATGCCTTTTAAGTTGTTATTAATTACTGCATGTTGAAATCTGTGTTCTTTTTCAATGCCAAAATTTTAATTTAAAAAAACAACACACTACTCAGGTTAATCATACAAGAGCAGCTGCTATGAGTGATACTGATATATCAGAAAGTTTTTTTGCCCCTGAAAATTAGTGACCTCATGCTAAAATGGAAATTTTCTAACAAAAAAAAGTTTCGGAACCTCTGCTTTAGGCCACAGTAATCATGCAGTGAAATTCTGATATCAACTCTAATCACTTCAGCGTCGCAGAAGATAATCGAGCCTCATTCGCAGACTCAGTGTGATCGTTATATGGGATTTTCTTTCATTGCCAAGCCTTCAAGAAATTGCATTATGTTTTGAAGTGTTTAGTGCCATGAAAATTCACATAAAAGCATTCAGGCTTGTAATTGGTAAAGATCAAATGTTGCAAGATTGGATTAATAAACAGCAGTTTGAATCAAAAATGAAGAAAGTAGTAAAACAAAGGTCACAAAACAGGAGTCTTTGTATTTATCAAACCACACTCAGTTAATTAAATCAGTTATTCAGCTGATCTGTTGGAAACTACTGATAAGAGTTTATACCTTGTCAGGTTTTGAGAGAAATTATATTTTTTACAACACACTTTAATTCTCTGTAAAGGGGAATTCCACAGATTTTACACGGTCAGTTTGTCAAGTCTTGGTAAGTGATGTCACTGTGATGTCATCAGTATTATCTGATCTTTTTATGACAGAAGTCCAGCCTTTCCAAATAGCAATATGGTATTTTATAGACTTGGGTGTTTACAAAGTAGAGAGGGTCTAATATAAAGAGGCTAGTGAGTTGCATTATGGGAAAATAGGTTAACTTTTCTAGAGCTTAAGCCAAACTAGGCTGAAGGTCTGCATATTTTGTCTCGGTTGCTTTAATTGGACGAATATTTTTTTAATCAATCGCGCAATTTCCCAAATTTTACAGAAGTTTACTTTTAAAGCAGTTCATTAAGTGATTAATGAAGCGACATGTTGGCTGGGAGAAAATCTCCACTGTTCAGCAGACGGCAGGGAGATCAGCAGTAGAAGGTAATTTCATCTAATAATATATTTCATGTATCATACCATTATAAACCAATCATTCATCTGAACAGATTACCCTGGAAAAATTCAAATTCTCATGGGCGTCCTGCCTGTAGGGGGCAGTAAGTTCACACTAAATTCTCCCAAAGGCAGAGCTGCACTGCTTTAGCAGCCATGGATGCAAAAAGTCAAACACACAATATTACTAAAAAAAACATTTTATTAAAGAAGAAGCGGGATGGTTTGTTCCCTATATTCTATACATTATGTGCTATACAATGTCTAGAACAGACAGACAGACAGACAGACAGACGGTGCAGGAGTGCTGACCCAGGATCAGTTTGGTCATTCATTTCACTCAGTTCATTTATTTTTAGGAAGTGTGCATGAAGGAAGTCATTGTCAGAAAGCAGTCGACTGGTCCAGTGACCATATGCAGCACCGAAACGGTAATAAAAAATGAAACGGAACCGAAACATCACTGCACACAAGTTCATGTAGATTGTCACACATCCATCATGTATTTTGTGATTTACAGTCGAATTTCAAGAATTCCAGGAAGCAGAAAAAAACAGATCAGTATGGAGCTCAGGAAGTGACATCAATGTTTTTTTTGTTTTTTGTTTTAAAATACACCTGTTTTATAAATCGTAAGTTTTGTTAAACCCGTTTAGTGATTTGCATGTGCGTTTTATTTGTATTTCACACACCTGTCACCTAAAACGCGCTGGAAATTTAGGAAACAGGTGCAAGACAAAGAAGCACATATGCAAATTACTAAATCTCGCAGGCATTTTAACAATGCAATTTAGAAAACTGCGTACGCAACAAAAGCAAATGTGACTTGTGGTGTGACAAAATCACACACAAAGTCAACAGCATGGCGCGAAATCGTGTTGGTGCTGCGTCGGAAACCTGGCGCAAGGGGATCACCACAAATTGACGCGCAAGGGAGGCGATTTTCACATCTTGGTACAAGTTAAAAATATTCAACTTCAGCGATGATAATCACGCAATCGCACGCTTCTGGTATATACACAGCCTAAAACAGGTGCACGAAATGGAAAGCACTCATGGGTTTAAAAAAAAAAAAAAAAAAAATCAAATCTATGTAACCTCCCGTACTGTGTACATCAGAACACAGAAGATATGTAAAATTAAATGCAGGTTTATTTTTAGAGTTTAAAGTCATAATTTGTGTATTTTTAGCCTGTGCATTTATAACACTGTGTTAACCAAATCCTTTAAAATTGCCTCTGTGATGTCCATTTTTCTGACCCAGGATCAGAGCTCCTCTGAGGTGAGTTCAACACTCGCAGCTGCTCATATGGAAATGATTGTATAGCTTGATGATTGTTATGCTACTCGACTTTTCAGTCTTAGCTAACATTTTAACACGAAGCATTTAATGGTTCACAATGAAGGAATTCCAGCCAATAGTCGGGACCTACCACAGCAATTGGGACTTTGATGATTATCCAGTTTTAAACTGCAGCAAAGGTAAAATGTTTACTTCACAGATTGGGATTTTGATTTGAACAAGGGGTGTTTTTAAGTGTATGGGTGACATTTAATTAAACTGGCTGTCACTGAGGACTCAAAGCTTCACTTCGCCTGATCAAAGCTTGGACGGATAGTTTTTGGGTTGGAATATTTTTCAGCCTCTGGTCACAAATAAGATTCACAACCATAGATTTTATATTTCCATACATTAAACATATAAAATAGGACCAAATCCAAAGGATTTGTAATCTTAAACAGATAGTCCGCATGAATCCAAACAATGAAAAGTAACAATTTTGAATCTATTCCGCTTGGACACTGTCAGCATCTTCATCTCATATGCACATGGAGCAAAACTCACTGAATAACACCAACACCACTCTTGGTTTCTTCTTCATAATGTCTTGTTTCCAAAAATAAACAGCCAAAATTCAAATGTATATCCATTAAATTCTTTTAACATGGATTTTCATTTAGATATATTTACATTTTTTTGAGAAACTGATACATCTGAGCGTTTATAGTAGCTATTGTTTATGCGGTGACAAGAGATGAGGTTGTTGTGGTTGTTGGAAGGACTGTTTTTTCGGGGAGATCCATTTCTCATACAGACAAAAAACACAAAGTGTAAACTAAGCAGGGAAAAAAAAGGAAAACCCACTTAAAATCCAAACTAAACTCTTGATAACAGTCTTTACATCAGTCGGTAGTCAAAGTGAAGTCAGATGCTTTTGTTCTTTTTGAAAAAGACAAAACAAAACAAAAACCAAAGCAATGGAAATCAGCTATGAAAAAATAAACTCTAACATCAAACATTGCAACAAGGTGCGTCAATGCACAATGTGAATCCCGCACTGATGTGAGTTCCACATGCGTGAAAAGGTCCACAATTTTAAACAGTTCAATATGGCTACACCATTTGGACAAATCACATGTCGCGATCTGAGTTTGACTGTCTCATTCAGGAATAATGTTTTAGAACTACATTATAACTTGTGTCTAACCCACACAGAGTTCAAACTGGAATAGAAATTCGAATTATTTTACCTGTGCTGCATAATAAAGCTTGTGTTAGCCTAGCTAGCCAAGACGCTTGAGCTAGCCAGCTAACAGGGATAGGGCTAGCGCTTGCTTTGAGGCTAGCAGTAGCCAAAGTCATTTAGCCACGGCCTGTATTATAAATTCAACTTGTTGTGGCTAGCTAGCACCTAGCAAGGATGCTAGCATAAAGTTAGCTGCTGACACCTACTTCAGCTAACTTGGCTGGCAAAATAAATTACTCTTTGACAGTTTCCGTCCAGTTTACAACAAACAATGCCTTTGTCCCTAACTCAACATGCACATTAACCCTAGCATAAATAGAAAACTTGGAATAGCAGATAACCGCTTAGTAAGATTTGACATTAGCATTTAGTAAACATCATTTGTCCAAGTGGTGTAGCCACAGCTAGCTGTCCAAGATGGCGGGTCTTTTCACATGTACGCAGCTCACATCAAGCACCGACAAGGTGTAAACAAAGTTCACAACAAAGCAGCTTTTTTGTGTGTATGAGCCATGTTTGTCTCCCCATCACTGGAAGCAGAATTATCTGAGACTCTGTGTGTGTGTATTCTATAATCCTCTGAATGATTGTGATAAGACAGATGACCTGAAGCACTACAAAACCCTGGATTTAAGGAAGAGAGAGTGAAAAACTAGGGTTAGACCGATATACTGGTGGGCCAAAAATGACCATAAATATTAAATATTCAATATTCTGAAGGCTGTCAGCTTCAGCGCCTCCTACGGTAAATGTTGTTCTTGCAACCTCAACGAGAACAACTGTCCAGAAGAAACAGGGCCTCTACTGGATTAATGTTCTAAAAAAGATTATACTGTGTCATTCTAATACCTGTGGCAAATATAAAATTGAAAAAATATCAATATCGGACCCATATCGGTTGAACCCTAGTGAGAAATGCAAAGCCACAAGTGCTGAGGTGAAAAGATGCTTATATACACTTAAATACATTTTTGCATAAACTATGTACATACATTATGTTTGTTAGGACTAGATTTGGCAACCAGGCTGAGAAAAAAAGGTTTTGTTTCTCTCGTTAATAAGGCATGCCATGTGAGGTGGCCCTGTGTGACGCAGTCTGACAGCAGCTTTCCTTTACCTCCTGGACTTTGTTTCCCACAATTCTTTCTGAATTTTGAGCAGTCTAAGTATTTACTCTGCACGTCAGCACAAGCTCTGAAAGTTTGATTTCTTGCTCTTTATTTCTTCGTGATCCTGCGCTGTCGCCTTCGCTGGAGCTGTCTGATGTGATGTCATCACTTGGCGACCCCCAATGCGGCGATACCAGAGCGTTCAGATCAGCACTGGGTCGCTCCCACAAGGCATGACATCATCTCGACATGGAGGGCAAGTCTGGTGGCAGTCCCGTCTCTGTGATGTCATACCTCTTGCTCCAATGACCAGAAGACACGTCTGTCAAAGCCATCCTGGTCGGGTCAGATATTTGACAGTCGTCGCCCGCGGGTGGCGCCTAGTGAGGCTCGCAGCCTTGGCTCTCTTGCTCTGTAAGGAAATGAGTGAGAAAAGTCTATTACGAAATGATCCAGAAAAGTGCTATTTCTTTTGGTTACTATAATGGTTCAAGGAGAGTTACTACGCTTTTCCATCTTTTCTGATCTATAAATGCTGTTACAATGTCAGATACTCGTGTTAAATGATGCCAAAGTGTCACATAATGAGGTACAGTTGGAAGTGAGCCCCGCAGACTCTTTTAGTTGGTTCTGCAAGCTGTGTTTCAAGAGCTTTTTTTTTTTTTAAACTCTGATGTTGCACTGACATCAATGCGTTCTGGACTTCCCATATGGGCATGCCAGCTCAGTGCACACAGCGCTGTGCCTGCTCCCTCCCCCGCTCTGCTCAGACACCGATGCACTCTGCTTCACGGATTACGATGTTAGGACTGTGTTCGATATGGCAAAGATAAACTGTTTCTTTTGGGTGAATGAAGAGAAGTTAACTTTGATTAGCTTTCTAAAAGAGGGAAGCACTGGACTGAAGTCAATAGCGTTCCTGTTTCTGAGCCAACGAAAGAAAAATACCTCTGTGTGGATTTATTCATGCCACTTCCTCAACATGAGCACACGAGTTGGATTAACAGCTAAACTGTAGCTGAAGTACCTCTGTTCACACATTACTTGGGTGTGTTGAAGAGTCAGAAAAGTGGCTGAGTAACATTTTATCAGTGCCCTATCTGTGTTTATTTTCTATCAGTAACTGGTCAAAGGGATAGTGAGTACAGCAGAGTGTGGAGGTGCGCATGGAGGAGGGAAAGGGGGAGGAGGAAGCTACACAGACCATTTGAGAGAATGCAGAAAACAGAAAGACGACAGAGGGCGAGAATCACAGTTTTCTGAAGATCTACAGACTTTACTGTTCGGTCAATTGTGTTTAGCTGCTCTGCAGCAGTCCAAAATCAAATCAAAGACTTGAAAATGAGTTTAATTTGGCCTCTTTAAGTACTATGCACATATTCTGTTATAAATGTGGTTCACACATGGACACACTTCCTGGTTTCCTCAGCAATCTCCCTGACAGACGCAGATTGGATGCATCGTCTCTCAAGATATGCGAAGGACAAACAGATATTCCTTGTTTTATATATATAGAGAGATGACCAACACTGACCCCAACTCCCTCTCCTAGAACCAGCAAGGATGTTTACCTGGCTGAATTAGTGAAAGGTGTATCAATGGGCCTGGGCGGGCATCAGGGCGTTGTAAAAATATGGCTGTCGGTGTTAAAGTGTTAACCTGCTTGTCATGTATTTCTTTATTCCAACACCACATGTGTATTTGTTTTATGAACCCCCAAAATACAAGTAAATACTAGAAATTAATCTTTAATCATGATTAATCACAGCCAGTTATTGTGATCATCAGTATCGGCCCCCAAAATCCCATCAGTCTAGCCCTATTTTAAACTGCTCCTTGTGTACACACATTGGCCAGGCACATAGTGAGATTATTTATGCACTCTTGAGAAAGTCTTTTAGTTTCCTTTGCTGACTGAGTTCTGAAACACAAACCTGTAGTGTTCATTGAAGTCCAATCTGAAGCTGAGGAAGCGCAGACTCTCGTCTGAACTGGTCATCAGCAGCACTAGGAACTGCTGGACGATGCTCTGAAAGGAGAGGAGAAAGACATTAAAAGGATACAGAGAATAAAAGCTGACCTAATTTCAGGCCGTGCAAAATGCAAATGATTGACAGCTGCCCCTGGGGGCGGCTCAGGCTGGTACCTGGTAGAAATGGGTGAGGATGCGGAGCTGAGAGCGCATCTTTGGTATGGTTTCCTGGAATTCCTGAATCCTTTTCTTCTCCTCTGCTTCCTGCTCAGCCGTCACTCCCCACTCACCCTGAATCAACAAACACACGCAGTATTTAAAATACAAGCCGTTTGTACACAGAGATCCCACATCAGCGCCGCATTGAAGGCTCACCAATAATCCGCATTCTGTTGATTTGATGTTATTTACACAGAACCGAGTAGTGCACCTTTAATCTGCTTCAGCCTGTCATTTTACACAGGGAGCCGTGTTGCAGATTCAAAGGAGGCGTCACCGGTGTGAGGTTTAACAGCATCAGCATTAGCTTCCTTTGAAAATGCCCAACACATGTACCAAGCAGTTAAATAAGTAATTAATTGGCATAAAAACAGTCGGAAAACACTAACAATCATAAAGTAACAGTCATAAAATTCATCTAGTATAGAGCTGCTTCTGTTGATTTCCTCTGAGCTTAAAAATCTCTAGGTTACATGTTTACGGTGGGCAGTTTTCACGGTGTACACGTGTACGTTTTATGATTTTAAAACAAAAGTCTTTCACAGATCAGCAGGCTGCTGCTTGTACCAAACTTTTTTTTCTCTTCGCAGCGGTGCGCTGCATCAAGTGAGACTTAAGTCCGTCGGCTTATTCCTTTATTTCTTAAACACATCTGAGTTTAACTCGACACATAAGCTTGGGAGAAAGGTTCATAAAGGGATAAAAATCTGTTTTTTTTTGTTTTTTCCTAAACTTTTATGCTATCGTCCCCTTAACATGATCCAACCTCTACCACAAACAGTTAAAGAAGTGATTACACTCGTATAAACGGTAGAAAAACTCACTTTACAACAATGTAAAAACAGTCAAATCTGTTTAATCCTGTGGGTTTATTTCTCCTCTGTTCAGATAAATGTCTGCCGCTGACCCGTCCTACTGGGTCTCCTATTCACACAGGCGTCCTGGCTCTACTTCTGACTTGCCTCTGATATTACCTCTAAAGGCAGGTTATTGGCGTGCAACTCGGACCCCCCACCCTGTGTCTGTGCTTTTCAAACAGACCAGCGAGGCGCGTTAGAGGCGCATTGAACCCGCGCTGAACAGCCTGTGAAAAAGGGGCTACACACTAAACTACGGTTCTGTTTTCATCATCCCTTTTTTCTGTCTCTGTATTTAGCTCAGCTGTAACCGACAAACCACGGCCACCTGCTCTCTGTCCTACCTCTTCCTCTCTCTGTCTCTTCTTCTCTTCAAACTGTATTCGGAGGGCAAGTTCCTCCAGTGCAGAGCGGTACAGGGAGTCCTGGGCGCTTTGGAATTCGATGATCTGGTCAAAAATGGCTCTCAGCTGGTTCAAAAGAGACTGGAAGGGCAGAGAAACAGAGCTCAAGAAAATGTGTGAAGAAATCTAATTTTTGCTAACACTTTTATGAAGCCTGTCTCTATAATGCATTATCACACATTATCTTTCTTTCTTTCTTTTATTTACTTATCTCGAACAACACAATAATGGCCGTAACAAATAGCCATGAAATAAAATAAAAAAATAAATAAAAATAGGAATGTACAGTATCAGAAAAAGTGTGAAACACAGATAGATAACGCAAAGACCAAAAACAAATAAATGATGTGTTCAAGAAGGAGCAGGAGGAAGCAAAATGCTTATCTAGCCCGGCCCCTTCCTCACAGTATTATAATAAATGAAATGAAATGAGTTGAATTAAATGGAAATTCCTATAATCCTGAGGAAGTGAAAATACACAAAACAAACATATCAAGATACTTCCTGTTTATTACTTCCTATTTATTAACAGTGACGAATTCCCTTTCCTATTCGCACACCCATATTCACCTGAAAGCAGTTAAAGTTGCATTCAATTTCCATTCAGGTTACAGCCATGAAGTCAGTTACATTCAAGTTATACTGAACTCTTTGTACAGTAATATCGTTACATGAAAAAATTTAAATATGGGGAAAAAAAACAAAACAAACAAAACACACCCAAAACCCTCCAATAAGGAGAAAAAAATCCAGTAAGATGCATAAATGATTAAATTATCATTATGAACATGTGTAAAACATCACAACACATTATGAACACACCTATAATACATTATATGTGGTTATGGTTAAGGTTAACCTAAGCTTGCTTATAACTATGATTAACAGTGCTATAGGCGCATTGTAACACACAAGTATGTTTGTAATGCGTAATAGATGGAGGGTTGCCATTTTTTCTATAACATTATTTTGTGTGTGTGTGTGCGTGTGTGTGTGTGTATGTTACCCTGCTGTTATTGTCCAGCAAGCATCTAGAGATGATGGTGTCAAGGAAGACCTCATGCGCAGCAATGATGTGGTCGAGATCCTGAGCCTGCTGCACTTTATTCCACAGCTCGTCCCAGGAGCACTCCAGCACCTACACACACACACACACACACACACACACACACACACACACACACACACACACACACACACACACACACACA
>JAQLOL010000017.1:9384935-9395398 GCA_029783665.1 Naso thynnoides | reverse complement strand
TTTTGGAATTTTTGTGCATTTATTTATTTTTTTTGACAGGACAGCTGAAGAGTGTACAGGAAACAGGGTAGAGAGAGAGGAAATGACACCAGCTAAGGGGCCACAAGGTGGAATCGAACCCGTGGCCACTGCAGTGAGGACACAGCCCCTGTATATGGGACGCCTGCTCTACTGACTGAGCCCCAGACACCCCAGCGTGTTTTTATTTTAAGTGAAAAACATCTAATTGCCTCTTTTCATGATGCATAGCAGGTCAGAATCACAATCACAACACAATATAACAGCATTTAAGTCATTATTAAACAGATTTGTGACATTTAGCCTTCCTACTCATATGTCTGTTTTGGCAAAGAGCCGGGCCCACAACATACCTCTGCAGGACGAACTACGTAATTACACAATTTTAAATAACTAGACCAAGCACAAAGAAGAGGGAAGAGCATTTTTTCTGCCCCACCAAAAAGTTTTCATATCAGCGCACGCTGATGTACCATATGCCGATACTCATATATCTGCAACAGCCCAATATCAGCTGATAACATCGGCCGACCGATACATCAATCAGGCCCTTGTGTGTATATGTGTGTGTGTGTGTGTGTGTGTGTGTGTGTCCCTCACCCGGCTGGACGGTTTGCGGGGGTCTTCAGAGAGGCTGAGCAGCAAGTATAGAACAGACCAGCGATGCTTCAGAACACTCTGTCACACAGGAGACACAACAACACAAGAACATCGTCTCAATCTGTCGGAGACACTGCAGTCGAATATACTCAATTAATATCGACTGCAGTATAGAATTACTGTATAAATAATCCGATCAATTCAGCTTTTCTGTTCTGGTAAAATCCAGTTCTGAAGCGACAGATACCAACCTGGGTCTGAAGTTTTCGGTGCAGCTCTGAGAACAGAGCGGCGTCTCCTTCTCTCCTCTGCTTCAGCACTGCAACGAGACAGAATCTGTCAGCCAGAAGAAAAGTTCCTCAAAGTGTCTTGGGCCACTTTTACACGGGAGCAGCCCTACTAAAACAGAAAGGTCTTTCCTTTGCGTCTTAAAAATATGCCCGTGTTCACTCAAACAATGACATACCGGTAATGACATACCGTCGGAGCTGTCAAAGTTGTTTACTTCCTGTTGCTGTTAAGCCCAAAGCAGCCACAAATTTGAGAAATTCAGCCGCAGTTTGACTTTTATAATTATGCTGCGAACACTTAAAATTCACCTCATAGACTGTCGTCATATTCAGCTGCTTTCGGTGCACTGTGGAGTGCTTAATCAGAGTTTAGTAGTAGTGGCTAGAGCACAATTCATTGACTTGCGCTAGCATTAGCATTAGTGTCGTTACTGTATTTACAGGCACTCCGCTTGCCAGTTTACACAGCTGGAAAGATGGTTGTAGTTTCAAAAGTTTCCACTCTGGAACTTGGCTTCAAATGTTTGCGGATTCAGGAGCACCAGCACGCCGCTGTCATGCAAAAGGAACGCCGAACTGCAACAGAAGTGTTTCGTTTAATGTGAAAACTTGCGCCGTTGAAACTGCTCCTTGGTAGATGAACATACAGTAAATGGTGGGGAAACTCCTGTCATTCCCTGCAGGATTTGCACAGTTTTTTTTTTTTAATACAACTACATCACCTGTTTGTAGCTTCATCCAAAACAACATCAAAAAAAGAAAGAAACCTTCACAAACAGCCTATTTTGAATATGAATGCCGGCTAAATACAACTGCAAAGTAAGAAGAGAAGGAAATGGAATTGCTCCATCTGTGCTTCGAAAATCAGACAGGATGCAGCCGGCACAGCTCGCTCTGATCTGCAGCACAAAGAAACCTGTCACTACACTCTGAAGAGAAAAACACCCCTAGTGTCTGAATTCCTCAGTTATTTGTTATTTTGACGTCTTATATTTAGACATTTGAAGAGGTTTTCCAGACCGGAATAGCTGAAGGAATCCCTTTATTCAAAGAGAAGGTGAGAGATTAATGCTTGACACAATAAAACAAACTAACTTTGAAAGAATAATAAAGAAAGGCAGAATATAACTCCCAGCTCTGGTATGACATGCCACAGTTTGTTGCTATTGCTGCATGACATTTGGTATTTCTGTAGCCGTATTTGTATTAGTGAACCTATGTGATTCATGGTAAACACATCTAAATATTTTATGTAATGGCAGCAGGAAGTAATGTGTAAATCCAGTCCATGCATGCATGTGTCCTTGTAAAAACTCCATAACCATAAAAAACACTTGAACAAAGGTCCCATAAATCCACCTGGATACTGGAGATAACCGCTCATTCTGTAAAGTAAGTGCTGCACTACGTTTGTGTTTCATTATCACCATCAATTCTTGGATCGATGTTTTCTCACTAATGGCGCGACCCTGGCTACCATAAAAGTCCACTGGAATTTACTATTTATGAAGCAACAAAGATTTTTCTTCATACTTTTCTGTGGAGTGCGACCAACAACAAAGATTAAGTGCACACACGGAGGTCACATACGAACAAACACAACGACAGGGCTGGGCAAACTTGGCAACAATGACAGATATTACAGTAGTGGTATGATAAATGTGTTGTAATTAGGGAATTTTGTACCACTTACATTCTTTCTTGATCTTCTCTGACACCAAGAACTCATCTCGCTCAATGGTGGGGGCGTAGTTACTGCCAATGACTCGCACTGCATACTGAAACTGGTGGGCAACTTCAGCTGGAGAGAGATGTAACAACTATAGGTCAGGGCAAATAAGCAGCACCTTGAATAAAAAGTAAAAATGACCACAGCAGTAGTTTTAGTGTAGTTTTGTGGGTCTTTGGTGCCATTACCCCATATTTCCCACATTCATTTTGCCTCAAAAAATTGGAAATGAACAGAATAAACTCTAAATGTACAAACTGCCTATTGCTTTGAAAAGGGTTTGTAAATAATGTAACAAATACACTTTAGGCTGAAAAATAGCACAATATACATTAGACTTTGTGTGGATCTAATGACAGGGTTTAAGCTGCAAACACATCAAAGTGTTGAAAACACAAACATATTTGTGTTTTTCCGCCTTTCTCTGTTCAGTGATGCTAACGTTAACCGTCCTCTGAGGTGTCTGCATCCAGCAGGGGCCTGCACCTAGCAAGACCCAAGCGCATCCAGTGCCCATGCAAACTGTGTGCTGGTCAGCAGAGCTAACTGGCTAGCAGGCTCATAGACAGCTGAAGGCGAACGACTAATCACACGAAAGCCTACGGTGTATTAAAGTGAGCTATGAAGATGTTAAGCGGGATGTGCAATATTTATCCGAGCTCATTGGCTGTCAGTCATGTAAGGCTGACCTAACTGTTAGCCCCGTTACGTGCCGCTGTCCCACAGAGCTAAGTGATACCAAAGTCAATTTAAATATCGATGTATTTACACTCGTCCACTCTAATATTTAGGTGTGTGTTTGTTTAACTTGCTCACACTGTAGTAAATAAAGGCAAAATATATTCTTATCAGTTCGGCATATCTCTAAAAGGCCAAACATATTCAATTTTACTCAAATTTTGAGGTTTTCTCCGAGCTTCCGTTACTGAAAAACTCAGAGTTCACTCTGCGCAAGCATTATAAAAGTTTGATAATTCTTTGAAATGTGCACTAACAGGTGTGGCTATAATACGCCGAATTCACCAACAGACAATAAATATTCGACATATGACTTTACGTTATATGTAAAATATACATAATAAGCAAAGGGAAGAGCAACACAAAATGGCCTGATTTTTGAATGAGGTTAGCTTTGACGTTTCCTGAATACCAAAGTACTGCGCTCCTCTGCACTAGCGCGGGGCAAGCTAGAGCTAACTGATGTAGCTTACCTTCGCTTTTCCCTGTAATCCTGCAGCAGAGGCTCTGGAGAAGCACATTGGGTGATTTCTGATCCAGGGTCGCCATGGCGTCGTGGCAAACTTTGCGTGTATTGCCCCAGAACTGAACAAATTCCACTGTATAATATGAACTAACTCCAGTCTCCCATTACGAGCAACGCCATTTTGACAAGTTGAGTCAAGCGAGCACCACGCAGGAAGAACGTGACCGCAGTGAGCGGCATTATTTCTTCAAAGTAAAAGCACACATTCTAACTCGTACAAACTCCTGTAAAACTATCACCTAAGGAAATACTTTTAAATAACACTCTCGTAAAGTATAAATTAACTAATAGTGTAAAATCTATCAGCATTGAGGATTACAGCTGAATTATAACCTTAACACTGGTCTTTTAACTAAAGAAAAAACTCTGCTTAAGCTAATTAGTTAGGCCTACTCTATCTAGTTACATCTTTTTAACTATGGTTATTATATGACATGTGAGTTCTCTGCCAATTAACAATGTATTTTTCCTTCAATTAATATAGATATTAACCATTGGCTTTTAGAACTGAATAGAGGATGGACCACATAAAGAAGAAGAGAACAAAAAGAGTTTTTTAAAAAGGGTACATCTTATTTATGAAGATAAATGCAGTTCAAACATCACTGGAAAAAATGGGGTTGTAAAAAAAAAGCAAAAACAGGTAAGGGATTGAATCTTAATTCAAATGAGGATTAACACTGAGAAAAGAAAACTACACAGTCCGATGATCTGTGCTGGAAGAAGCTGAAAATACAAACGTGAGGCTGAAAATACAAATGTTTAAAAAAAATACACATTAAAAATTCTCAAGTCAATGTTTGAGAAAAGTACAAAGGTATATATTCTTCACAGTGCATTTTTAAGAAATGCCTATCCAATTTTTAAGTTAGAGTTTTATTTTGAAGATTGTAACCGGATGCGTGATTTGTTATTGTCGTAACTTGATGCGGGTGTTTGAACAGAACCCGCCGAAAAGCGTCTCCAGGAAACGTCGGCTGGACAAATGAATGAAAACAGTTCCCTCTGGAAACATGGGACTGTGGATGGTAGTTCTGACTCCTCTGACCTCGCCAAAGAGTCAACAACATACAAATTTAATGAACTTTCATTGTTTTTATGTAATTCTTTAAGCTATAATTTTTATTTTTATTTTATGTTATATAAACTAGGCTACATATTTTTACATGAACAGCTTTGCACATTGCTAATTTACAGTAGTCTATTAAGTGCACATCACAAGTCAGAGAACAAGAATCTTTTTACTGTTTTTTTCAATAGAGGCTTTAAATGACGTTAAGCTAAAATAGGTTAGGCTGTATTTTAACGTAGACACGTCAATTGTAGAGATTTGTGTAAAATTTAAAAAAAAAAAAAAAAAAAAAAAAGTTTCAGCACCATCTTGGGTGGACAGCTGGACAGCACCACATGGGTCTAACAACCAGAACTTGTAAGGACCCTTACCGACATTCCCTAAAAACTTGTTATGATTCACACTATGTAGCGAGTAGCCTAAAAGTACACAAACTTACAGGCACTTGTACATTTCGCACACTGTCGACTCATTCCTTTTTTCCCCAGGTTTCGTTAATGTTGACTCTACGCCCAAGCAAGCTAATCAATCTCCTAATTAACTGACGCGTCCGATCAATTACGCACCAAAAACACTGGAGTGCGCATGCGCCCACCTCCAGTCAAGACCCCACCTGGCTCCTCGTGACGTAGATGAGAGAAAAGCTCCTTTCGCCGCGGCGTGAGGCAAGCAGATTACACGCTCAGAGGGGGGAGAGGGAAGTGGAGAGACGGTGTCGGAGGAGGGCTCTCACTTGTCCGTGCCTGTACGAGCTGCCACACCACGGTGAGAGACGTGCGGGCGGCCACTCCTCCCGCTCCGAAAGCCTGTTAGTCTCCGGTAGGTGAGCTCAGGTTAACAATTGTCGGGAGCAGCTTCGCCGAACCGACTTTTTCTACTTCAGGAAGAAGGGAAAGGGAGTGAAAGACATGGACAGAGGAGGAGATTTTCAAAGAAGTTAGTAGCCTAAAACTATCTTTGGAAAAACGACTCGGAAAGAAGAAGAAGCGTCCGGGAAGGAAAGAGGAAGAGGATGGGGATGGATTTCAGCACTCTTCGGACCCTCATCAGCAGATATGTAAGTTTTTAAAGCGCTTCCGCCGACTGTGTGTTCTCTGGATTTTTTTTGCTCATGCTGGCCGCTCGTCCTCAGACTAAAACTATTCACAATTTACGACGTGAAACAAACAAACAAACAGACAAAAAAAAAACCAAAAAACGTGCGAGCTTTCATCACAGTTGGTTTCAAATTCCGCCGAAGCAGCTACTCATCCGGATTAAGTTTCACTCATGAAAGGAAGTGGAGCGAAGTCCAATGGGAAACTATTTGAGGCAAGAAACACCATCAGTTGACTTTTTTTAAGAAGTCGTAATTTTGTATCGAATGTTTATTTTTGTTTTTATTTTATTTTACCCATAAACAAGCGGCAGTTTGAAGTTAATAGGCTAATTCAGCGAGGGTACCGAGTCTCTCTGGTGACACAAATCCCGCAAAAAAAAGTTAATAAAAAAATAAAATAAATAAAAGCACTTTTATTACTATATTACTCCTGTTTGCTAAATGTAGAAATGCAAAATTACTTTTAAATATTTGGACGTAGTTTTGAAATTAGTTCTGTAGCCTTTTGGCTTATGAAATATATGTTTTAAAAAAATCAGATTTTTAAATGAAATCTGGCACATCCAAAATGTGTCAACTATAAGTCGGCATGCTGAGATAAAATTACAAGTATTTCCCTTTTTGTGCAAACACGCCTACTTTCACCTTCAGCCAGCAAATCTGACTGAGGCTTTAATAAGTGAGAGGTGGAGTCACCTATCATTATCACCAGTTGCAGTGGAGAGCAGGCTGCACATCATCCAGTCATGACGGGACATGCACACAGGCACAGACTGCAATCATCATTCATCTTACTGTCAAGTCAAAATGTCAAAATCACACGTGAAAAGGTTAAATCAGTGCCTTTTTTTTTTTTTTTGCATCACATAAATGACTTTCACTGCGTTCATGGAGCTTCTTCTCTCCAGCCTACAAATGGATCAGCCAGTCACATGAATTATGTAATCCAGTTGTTTTCTCCCTGCTCTTCAAATCGATGGGCAGCAGTGGAGCAGCCGGTCTGTATGGCTGGGAGTTGCATTAGGCTCCATGGTAATGTGTTTGACAATAATCCAGACAGAGCGAGCAGTGCTCACATGAGAGCCAGTGAGGTTTGTACCTCGGCTCCGCGCTCAGCTGAGGCTTAGGCACGGCCTCTCAAGTGGCTGATTTAATAAAACCCCTGCTGTGTGGCGGCTGAAATGGAGCCATATAGAAAGAAACACGCAGAGACGAGCTGGTGATCAGTTGGATGTGGGAAGCTGATGAGGTCTGCTGCTGTAATTGATCTGGATAACTGCTTTAGACAAATGGGTTAGGGCTTAATTGACTGTATTGCAGCTGCAAAAACCTGCAGGGAGACGGCTGAAAGCTTAAGATTAGGATTAGATACATTTATCTAGTTTAAGAAATATCAGTTTATACTCTCAGCTTGCAGTATGATGAAGATTTTCCCTCTGACCACATCTGTAAAGGGGAACTAATTAAAAATTCAGCCTATACTTAAAAGCCTTATGTATCAATTTGCTATGCTGTAATACACACAAAATATAAAAGAAAAAATGCATCCAGTGTATCACCGTGTATTTAATGGTGATTTTTTTCTCATGTGTTTGTTTGTTATGGGCTTTAATCTTTTGCACTATTTTGCGCTAAATGCTCAATTTGTTTCTGCCTAAAAGAAACGGGGTAGAAAGTTGAAAGTAAGTGATTGTTATTAAAAAGAATTAAACAGCAACGGAAGGTGATTTACTTGATTTAGTTTTTTAATTACATAATTTTAACTCTGTAATAGATTTTAATGTTGGATTCATCCCAAACAAAAGTGTCAAATGCAACATAAATGCATCAGATTTCAACTAAATAATATGCACCAGAATATCCCCTAGTGTTCGAAACAACATTCTTTATCAATGCAATATATTCCTCACAGTTCCTTCTTCTTTGCAGGCGTGGTAATCATTGCTCATATGTACTTATTTATTTGTGACTTTTAATCCAGCCACCAGTCCGCTGTTTTGGCTGACAGCCATTATGCTTTGGGCAAACTGAGATTTGTCTCTTATCAGTTAAAAAAAAACAGACATAATGGCTTTGAGTCGCATTAAGGGCAAATTTAATGCACCGACTTTACGAAAATGAAATAAAAAACATAAGAGAATAAAGCTGATTCTGTTGAAACACCTTTTAGAAACAAAGTTCATAAATGCACACTAGAAATATTTTGTTTTCATCCACAGTAGTCAAATAGTTTAAAAAAAAAACAGTCGGCACAATTTTTTTCCTATCCCATAAATGAAAGAAAACACATCCTGTTTAAAATATACACTTCAGTGAAAACAGAAAAGAAATTATTAAAATAAGATACAGCAGAATTAAGCATTATTTTAAGCCCACGATGAAAAAAACTTTTTTTTTAATTCAGAATTTTTTAACTTGAATAAATTAAAGCCTCTCTGCGAACACTGTTACGCCCAAGTTTGGAGCCTATAATACTTAGGTACCGAGATGTAGAGTTGTGTGGCTGTCTCTGATAAAATTATAGCAAAATCGATTGAAATGATTTACGGCTGTAGATTGACTCTTTCATGTGATGAAAACCGCAGAAAAATTGTAATAGTACAGACTATCATTATAAACCAGCAGGGAGTCTCTGTTTTGCTTATTATGTTTAAAATGAGATCAATAAATTGGATTTGAACAGATTTGGGTCCTGGCCCGTTAGTGGAGAGCTTTATAGTCTTGCATGATCTAAATCTTTTAATCTGCCCCAAAATATTTCAAATTTAAATGTGTGTTGAATAGTTTCGCACCTTTTTTTTTTTTTCCAAAATGAAAGCTCATTTTTATTGCACAAATGTATGTGGCACGTATGAAACTTCACCATACATTAAGTCACCTTTATTAGCGGATAATTCGATTAGTTAATGTAATTTGTTTTTAAACTGATTAGGTGATTCATTTTGGTTTTCATTTGTATCCTGTCTCCATTTATTTATATTTATACATTTTAAAGCTTCTCAGTATGTTACCACACACTGATAGATGTGTTTTACTATTGTCTGTCTTGGTCATATTTTATATGTGAAAGATTTTTATAGAAGGGCCCGACTGATATGGGATTTTTGGGGCCGATATGGATACTGATATCAGAGATTAAGAAAATTCTGATATCCAATATATCACCGATATTCTGCATCTAATATTTTGAATGTGGTTATCAAATACATGTGACAAAGATATGTAATGAGGGCAGGATGTCTAACAACCTTTATTCCAAGCATCAGTGCACTGAACAGTAAACACTTTTCACCAATTAAATAACAGACTGCCCTCTGCTGGACAAACTATGTGATTACAATATTTTAAATCACTAGTCCAAGCATTTTTCCTGCCTTAAAAAACAATTTTAATATCGGCACTTATTGGAGAACATATGCACCAGTACCGATATATACTGATATATCTGTAATAGGCCATTATCAGCCGATAATATCGGCAAACCGGTCACGCTCTAGTTTATTGTGTATAAAGTCATTATTGTTGTTATTATGTATTTATTTATTGTGATGTATTTTGTTGTAATTTCTATAATTGGGTCACTTTCTTGCCTTGTGCATCTGACTTTTGAGATGCTGTAATATTATTTACCCCAGTAAGGGATCAATAATTACATCTTATCTCGTATCTTATTAAAAATGGCAAACACCTGGAGTTTGATCTTCTCAATAATGAGGTTTACTTTGAATCAAAAAAAAAAAAAAAAGGAAATTAATTGACAATAAAAATAATTCAGGGTTAAAATGAATGTGTAAAACATTGCTTAGCAGTTAACTTGATTAAAAAACAAAGTGTTTCCTGTAATGTGCTTTTAACAGTAAACACAATAGCTGAGGCCAAACTGTGCCACTTGGATACCAGTTGTACTGTTGCAGGGTTATTTAGTACTTAGAGTCACTCTCTGTAAATGCTGCCATCTCGGATGAGTTTAAAAAGCCAGAGGATGTTACGCAAGCCAGTAGCTATCTTTTAAAGTGCAATGTGTAGAGTTGTAATAGTGGCTGTCGCTCCTGTCTGGGCCGAATGAGAACAAAATGTAATCACAGTGACACGTCGGAGCACCGAGACTCAGTGTACTCTTACTGTATTCACTCTGCTGGCTCGCTTCCCTTCTTTTGTTCTCTTTTCAGGGTTGTTTTAGGCTCTCAAAGTTAGAAAAGTGAAATGGATTGTTCTAAATTATAGACTCTCAGTCTTCAGGGTAATACTTACATGATGAAATTTTGAAATTTTTTTCACAATATAACCCTTTTGTTCTGGTTCCATGATAACTTCTTTGACCTGTCTGCTTTTCCAGACAGTTTGACATAGTAGGTCTTCAAAGGTTCATTTATTTATTTATTTTTGTTGAA
>JAQLOL010000017.1:9338116-9349940 GCA_029783665.1 Naso thynnoides | reverse complement strand
GACCAAGTTTTACTTAAATTGCTGTTTTGTGCGACGTATTAACATGCATCGTTAAATTTCCTTTTTCGAAGCCACGGGTCGTGGTGAAAGTTACATAGTGTTGCTTTAACATTGTTTGGGAAGTAAGGGGGGTCTAGAAACTTGTTAATGCAGCACATGCCCAATAGCATTTATGTGCTGCATTAACAATATATGCAATATGCAATATTGTGCACATTTCTTTAAATCTTATGCAGGCGTACACAGAAGCACCTCAGATTCATATGTAGTTTTTTCAATTTATTTATTTATTTTATTCAGATATTGATTTATATGTATGCATGTGAGAGTCCAGGTTGTGATATAAAAAGCATTTCTCATTGTCTCCCCCCGCAGGTCGATGAATGCCTACCTCGTGGTCTACCTGTGCATCCTCATCAGCAAAGCTCTCGTCAACACGGTGCTGAAATACGTGTGGCAGGCTGACCCCAACAGAGACGAGCCGTGGTACAACCAGAGGACAGAAACAGAGAGACAGAGACACATCGTGAGTCTGTTAATCACATTCCCTCCATCTGGAAAAAAACAAAATAAAATTCCTTCATCCCCTCTTTACCACCTCACACTCCCTGCTCCTCGTCTTCCTCAGGTGATCAGGGCGTTCACAGACTTCTTGGCCTTCATGGTCCTTTTCAACTACATCATTCCCGTGTCCATGTACGTCACTGTGGAGATGCAGAAGTTCCTGGGCTCCTATTTCATTATGTGGGACGACGAGATGTTGGATGAGGAGATGGGAGAGAGAGCCGTGGTCAACACGTCAGACCTGAACGAGGAACTGGGACAGGTAGCGACGAACACTAGAAGAGTCGTGTAGAGATAAAACACAAAATAAGCTGTTGTCAAAAGAAAATGAGTCGATGTAGAAAATTTGTTGTACAGTAAATTAGATACAAATTGGTTTAGAAATATTAACACACTTTCCTGCGATAACACTTGTCTTGTTCTCTGTCCAGGTGGAGTATGTGTTTACAGACAAGACGGGGACTCTGACAGAGAACAACATGGAGTTCATAGAGTGCTGTGTGGACGGCCACGTTTATGTACCTCATGCTATCTGCAATGGACAGGTAACAGTCTGATGGATGGATGTGATTTTTGTTTTTCTTGCACATATCTTTATAACTGACCTTAAGATGGAGCAGATTTTTGAAATCTACAAAAACTAGACGTGTAAAAATCTTCCAATGTGCCAACATCAGCCAATCAACCAACAGCTGCCAACATGTGTGTAGTCACTGCTTTTTATACTGAACACTAAGTGTCCAATCACGCAATGTTACTGCAGTTTTTTCTCTCTCAATACAAGTGCTTCATGCCTGTGCAGAGGAGTGCGCAGTAATAAATGGAAAAACTGTTGCTTGAAAAATATTAATACAAAATGCTGCATGTTGTTTTAAAGCAGTTTTTAGACACACGTAATTATTTGCGTATAATCATCACTTAAAATTATTATTACTCTCAGCTCTTCAGCGCCAGCAGAGCTGCTCTGCTCATCAATTTGCTCAGGCAACTTGCACACAGAGCTCCGCTCCTCAGGTGGTCTGCCGATGAATAAACATTTGTTTTGATGGATTCTTTTTTTTTTTCTTTCATCTGTTTATGTTAATATAACCATATTTAAATGCACTTATTTATTGTTGTTGCTAGATGATGCCCGGTGCAGCCAGTATGGACATGATAGACACGTCGCCAGGTCCCGAGGCCAGGGTGAGCATAACCTGATAGTTCTGCATTACGTTTTCTAAGTACAGAGTCACTGTGGCCTGATGTGTTCCTCCTCAGCAGTGTAGCTACATGTCACAGCCATGCAAAGCCACACAAGTGTCTCTGGATAAAATGAATTTCCTCGTCCATGTTTTGGAGGCCAAAAAGCCACAGAAAGTTCACCTTCCTTCTGCCTCAGTCAGGTTCACTTTGGTCCTACATGCCACCTCCTTCAATATCTTCTTTTTTTTTATGTTGAAGTAATTTTAGTCCAGATAACTGTAAAACTAAAAACTCCAACAGGATGAGTTCACTTTCAGTTGTCAATTTTTGAAGTACACAATACAAAACACAAAAAAACTCAACACAGCAGCATTAAAATCCCTCCATTATGTAGTGCATTGAGTGAGATTGCAGTATAAATGCTTTCAGTGCCAACTTGTGTAGCTGACAGCAGAGGCTCTGTGTAGTTTTCATGCTGAGGTTTAATGTAGACGTAAGGGTAACACTGTGCTGGCCGTCCACCGCAGGAGCATGAGGAGCTGTTTTTCCGGGCGCTGTGTTTGTGCCACACAGTGCAGGTGAAGGAGGAGGAGACAGTGGACGGGATCAAACATGGCATCCATCAGGGCAAGTCCACGTCCTTCTACATCTCCTCATCTCCAGACGAGGTGGCGCTGGTGGAGGGCATGAAGAGGTAAAACACGCGTTCACACACAAAACAAGTGGCCAAAGGACAGTTGACTGCACACATGAAGCATTTAGAAACACTTTATTTCATACATACAGTCGGTTCACTTGCTCTGTTTTTAATAATGATGCTTTGCTTTGTGCTGCAGGCTCGGTTTCACATATCTGAGACTCAAGGACAGTCACATGGAGATCTTGAACAGGGAGGATGAGATTGAGAGGTGAGTGTCTCTGCACAAGTTATTTATAGTGGATACAGTTTTTATTTTTGTCTAATTTAACACAAACTGTATTGACATTATTCATCTTTATCAAAAATGTTACCTTTCTGATGTGGATATTGTAGTTCTTTAAGCTCCTTTTTGGCCAGTGTGTGAATCTAGAGCAGTGATTCGAGTAGATCTGTACTGCAAACTGTAATATAGGTCACTTCTGCAACAAGTAGGAGTAGCCTAGTAACTGCTGAAAGCAGCAGCCTTCTAGCTGTGAGTATAAATATAGAACAGTGATGAACAGGGATGATTGTTGTTGGCATTTTCAGCTTTCATAACGATGATCATCCCACTTGTATTCCTTGATTTAAAATGTTAATGTAAGATTTTATGCACAAGCTGTTCAGACAGAGAATATTTAAATGAATCGTAATCAGTGTTGTTACACTTTATTTGATAGTCACTTGTTGACACTTTAAAAAATATCAGTGAATATTTAGATGCATGTAAACAGTGTGTCAGTTAATATTTAAAAACACTCTTTCAACAGACAAGTAAAATCCAATCAACCAACTGCCACTTGATTATAATGTTACCACAAACTGCTTCACTTCAGTAAAAGACACGCCCTCCTGATGTCTTTCCCTAACCGTAACCAAGCAGTGTGGGTGCCTAAACCATTTCATTGGTTAAAGCTGCAGTAGGTAACTTCTGCTAATGAGCTAGCAAGCTAACATTAAAGAGACTCATTGGGAAGCAGTTCAGTTGTGGCTGTTAGCACTGGCTCGCATCTTACTTCATTTGTTGTCTCTCCCTCTTTTTTAAGTCCAGTTTGAACCGAGACGAAACAGTTGCAGGGAAAGTTGCAGCGCAGTGAACTGGTCCGTCTCAGCTCAGCTCGAGCCGACCGACGGTGTCGCTTGCAGACACTCTGTTGTTGGCAGAGGGGAGTCAGAGCGTAACACAAACAGCGAATCAGCTCGCACCAACGTCACCTGTCGCTTTAAAAGGGCAGCGTAGGCCGGCCAATCAGGACAGAGAGTTTAGAGAGCGTCACTGATTGGGCAGATAGAACAGGAGTGATAGGATTTTTACCAATACTGAATACAGAGGCATGATGGGAAAACACAGAGATCTCGCAATACCCTCAGACCACATCACTTACTAACAGCTGTCTATGGGTATTATGACATTTTTTCCCAATTGAACAAGAAAATTATTGATGTTTACCCCAAAGTTACCAAATGTAGCTTTAAGATGCAGGTCAAATACAATTGCTGCATAAATATGTTCTGTTAATAGGTTATAGACTTTCTACTGTTCTCACCTGTTTAACTCTTACATTGGATAGTCTTAACATGTTTACAAATACTTAATGACAAATATCTACTAATAGTCTTTTGATAGTCAACTATAGATTCCTATTGTGCTCTAGATCATTTGTTGACATCAAACTATTGACTTTCAGCAGACAGTAGAAGATCGTCAACTTAGAAGATGTTGACTCAGTGTACAGATAGTTGAATATTGGTTATTAACCTGTTGAAACAAAACATATTGGCCGTGAAGAGACACTTTTGTTGAAAATTAACTGACACACTGTTGACATGCGACTGAATAGCTACTGACAGCTTGTAGAGTGTCAACAGACGGACTATCGAAATACAGTGTGACCAAAAATGCAACACAAAATGTGATGCTTTTTACTAAACTCTACTGTTTTTCTTGTTTTTTTGTTTTTTTTTTAAACCAGGTTTGAGCTCCTGGAGGTTTTGACATTTGACTCTGTCAGACGGAGGATGAGTGTCATTGTGAGGTCCAGCACTGGTAATACACTTTACATTGTTGATGTAAATATATTAGGTTAAGTTAATGTTTATGGTTTCTCTCAAACAAACTTTTCCTCTCTCCTTTTTTGCCCCTGTGTGTGTGTGTGTGTGTGTGTCTGAGCAGGTGATCACTATCTGTTCTGTAAAGGCGCAGATTCCTCCATCTTCCCCAGGGTTATATCAGGAAAGGTGGATCAAGTCAGAGCGCGGGTGGAGCACAATGCAGTGGTGAGAACACACACACATACACTCACAAACACACACACTCTTCTTCTTCTCCCATAGGAGTCATAAAATAACAGTATTTTTCTCTTGGAGCTGTGATTCACCTTGTGAGACTTTTCAAATGCTGTATGACTTCAGTTGTTTCCACAGTTACTGCACATGGCCACAGTGGTTTCCATGGTTACCACAGGAAGTCGATCAGTGGAGCATGGCCCACTTTCATCAAGTGATTGCTCTGTATTTTTCCATAGAGTGTCCAATGTGTCTTCTAATAGACCAAAAATTGTCCTGGCAGTTTTTCTCGCCAGCTGCAGTTGAGTAATAAGTGTTTCATAATCTCATTGCTGCTGCTCTGCAGACTGCTGGACACGTAACCAAAAAAAACCTCTGTGAAAGAACAACCAATACCTAGAGAGAATGTACCCTAAAACATGTAAATTAATTTGGGGCATGGGACCTTTGCTGTAGATGTCAGAAAATATAGAAAACAGCCAACTGTGGTTGAAGAAAACCAACTGAAGGGACCTGCACGTCGAGACTGAAAAAACTGCAAAACCTAACCTAAAATTTTACTTAGTTTTATCTGTTAAGGCAACCTAGATAAGCTGAAGTTTACCCGCAGTTGAAACCAGGTCAGTGAGACACTGCCTGTACTGGTTCTAGCTTTAGATAGCTGTCAGTGCAAACAGAGAGATCTGGTGTGGGTGTTTTGCCAGTGAGGTTCAAATAATGAGAACACATTCTTCCCACACAGAACACTTTACATTCACAGCTCTGAGTCAGGCAAATATCTGTGTTTTTCACTTTGTTTAGAATCCTGCAAAAACTCAATGAAGTAAAATCTCTGTAGACCACCTTCCTATTGATTCTTTCACTGACTTAGGTCAATTGGCCACCGATCTTACACCTTACGCAAAGAACTTTGGTATAAACTTCGATTCTGCCTTTAAATTTGACCGTCAGGTGAAATCAGTAGTAAAATTCAACTTCTTTCAACTCCGGACTATCACAAAAAAAACTGCAGTGATTTAGAAAAACTTCAACCAATCGTCTGTGTCTCACCTGCTGCTAGTGCAAAATGCAGCTGCATGGCCCCGGACTAACTTTTAACTGGTATTATTATTATCATAAGTACTATTATTAAAGGTACTGTGAGTATTACAATCATTATTATGAGTGGTATTACTATCAATTACATATTTATATAACCCAGTTGGTGCTGTCAGGTCACCGCCCATCTTGAGTCTCGGATCTGTTACGGGGAAGTTTTTTCCTCGCCACTGTCACCAAAGTGCCAAAGTCAATTGTTGGGTCCAAAAAACTTAATATATTTGAATTATAAAGTGTGGTCCAGACCTACTCTATATGTAAAGCATCTTGAGACAACTTTGTTGTAATCTGACGCTATATAAACAAAATTGACTTGACTTGGTAGCGCTGGTGCCACCAGCTTTCTCGGTTATTCCCACAAGCACATGAATTGGTTGCACCCTTTGTTTTTGTTTTTTTAACAACATGGTACTAATCAATGAGCTTGTATGCTGATGAATAGTTGTCTTAATTTACATGTAGCTAAAGGTTGTACTTGAATTCTTCGCCTGCTGCACTTTCATCATCAGTAGTGTCTGACTGCTCGTTGGCTCTCCCTCACCACGGGCCTCCTCCTCTTGCCTCATTTTCTTTTTAAAATAATCAGCTCTAGACCATTCATTTTGGTAACAGCTAAATGTTGCTTTGCGAAGTTCCGTGTGCTTGATTTTGTGGCGCACTCCACAGTTTTCCTCTGAACAGGGGAGAGTACAGAAAGGAAGAGAAAATCTGACTGATTTAATTCATAATATCTAACACTGTTCCTGTGTTACCAAAACAAAAATAATCTTGCACTCGCACGGATGCAAGTAGCCAAAACTGTAACTCGCACACTGAGAAGAAAAGGTCGCATATATGACTGTTTTGGTTGCAGTCTAGAGCCCTGGGAGCACATTACTCGTATCCTAACAACCCTTCACTGGCTTCTAGTTTGGTCTAGGATAAATTTTAAAGTGGCTCTGTTTGTCTATAAAGCCCTAAAGGGACTTGCCCCACCCTGTATTGAGAGCTCTTAAGCCCTTGCGGTACATCCACACCACTCAGATCATCTGACCTGAGTTTTTTGGCCATACCACGTGCAAATCTTAAACTCAGAGGGGACCGCGCCCTTGCCGTCACAGCTCCCTGTCTGTGAAACAGTCTGCCATTGTTGATCAGATCTGTCCCAACACTGTCGACTCATTGAAATCTTTAAAGCTGAAGACTCACTTTTACATAGGCACGGCACCAGGATTTTTTCTCTATTGGTGCTAAGGAGAGGCTAGACCAATATATAGTTACATTATAAGGAAGTTTTCATGTTTTTGTTTTTTTATTTTTTTACTTTTATTTTTTTTGAAAGTGACAGGTTGCAAAGCAAAAAGCACGATCCTTTAAAATAGAATATTCTGGTTATTTGTAATCCTCATTGCGTAGCGATCCTATCGTCCAACTTTTGTGTCTGGGTCTGGATTTTCATTTTCTACCTAAATTTTGGTCAGCAAATGGTCCATGCAGCAGGGCCGCAATGGGCTGAGCCGATATGTGCGACAACGAATGGTGAATTCTAGTGCTTCTTGGAAACCTGAAATTTGAATTTCTGATTGGGAATTTGTTCTAACTTAGGTGTTCGTGAACGTTTAAGACTTAAGGAGGAAACAACATGGCCTAATGCTAAAAAATCGATTTGTTTTGAACTTCTCATTTTTATGTTTAGCACTTTTAAACAACATGTTAACAGCTGTTTACAGTACAAGTATTATTTTTCCCATTTATTCCAAATGACACCTAAAAGGGCTGAACCGGGGCTACCCAGATTTGTGATGTGGCTATAGTCCCCCCCAAGCCCCAATGTAGTGCCATGCCAGCTTTTACAATTTAGTCAACTATTTAATATACTTTGTAAACTGCTGCGTTGATTTTTGTTTGTTTTTCATTTGTTTTTTTCTAACTTGGACAGTACTTTGGTCATCAGTTACTGTTTACAAATGTGCTTTTTAGATAAAATAACTTAAACGTAAACTTCCTCCTAATCTAACTCTGTGTGAATCTTTTATCTTCTCCAGGAGGGTTTGAGGACGCTTTGTGTCGCCTATCGGCCTCTGAGTCCTGAACAGTACCAGGAAGTTTGCCATCTGCTGAGTGGGGCCAAGCTGGCGCTGCAGGAACGAGACAAACGACTGGCCGAGGCCTACGACCTGATCGAGAAAGACCTGATACTGCTGGGGGCCACTGCTGTGGAGGACAGGTGGAGCATCTTTTAAAGCTAATTAAGCTGTTATACTTGTTTTTGTGTTACTCTTGGACTTTTTGGGTCTAAATGTCTGCCTTTCAAACACCCTTAAAGGCTAGCTCTTCATTCTGTGCGTGTTTCCATCATAAAAAGTGCTGCCCCACTTCAGAGTGAGCCAAACTGAGAGAGGGCAAGAGGCAGTTCAACCCTCCAAACGCACACTCGCCACTAAAGCAATTATAGTGCAGGCCTAGAAAGGACCCAGTGGGCATTGCAAGCCGTCACATCCTCTGCAAAAAGAGACAGTGTGAAAGATTCCAGCATCCTCTCAGCCAACTATATATGACTATAGTTGCAGAGATATTTTCTCCTACATCCAATTTATATTTACAAATCACTAACCTTCCATTCTCTCCTTGTTTGTTCTTTATCTTTGTATCACGACAGACTCCAGGAAAAAGCAGCGGACACCATTGAGTCTCTCCACAAGGCAGGTATGAAAGTGTGGGTGCTGACCGGTGATAAGATGGAGACGGCTGCCGCGACCTGCTACGCTTGTAAGCTGTTTCACCGGAACACCCAGATCCTGGAGCTGACCACCAAACGCACAGAGGAGCAGAGCCTCCACGACGTCCTGTTTGACCTGAGCAGGACCGTCCTGAGGCAGCACGGAGGCATGACCAGGGACACTTTCTCTGGGTGTGTGTTTGTGTTTTGAGAGTGTGAACAGTTGATAACCAGCTTGTCAACTTTGCTGCAGACTTATAGGTTTCAGCTGAAATTTCTCAGGATATTTAAGCAAAACTGTGTAACTTTGACCACGACCTGTGACTTAAAAAAACTAAACTAAACAATAAAAATCAGTAAGACTTTGGTTAGTGTCTGGTTTTACTGGTCTGATCCAGCGTATGGGCTTAAACTGATTTAATTTTATGCAAATCAGCTAAACTGGCATTTGCCATTATGTGAGATCTTGGCAAATTTAAATTATACATCAGCAGCAACATGTATTGACAACCAAAGTCCTGATAAGGTGCCTAAATCTAACTCCATTGTATTAACAACAAGCAACAAGACAATGGGATTAACATTTTATGATATTTGATTAGGATACAAATGAACATGAATGACAGCCAGTCTGTACAGTTCGCACTGTTCAGTTTAAGCTCAGCTGCCACTTAGCAGCACCGTAAACGTTATCAAGACACACAAACTTAAGCTGTGGAAAGGAATATTTTCTATCATTAACTATGGCTCGTTTCTTATCATTCCTGCTCTATATCAGTTGTGGAAGTCCTTAAAATGTTGGAAAGCTTAATGATGTCATGTCTGTGTTTATAAAATATGCCGGAGGTCCATTAATGTGTCATACTCTCACAGTTTAGACGTTAGCTTAGCGGTTAGCATCAGGAAGAAGAGGGGTTTCTATCATTAATCATCGTTTCTGCACTGAATCAGTTGTGAAAGTTCCGGAAACATTGGGAAACTTAATGAAGTCGTGACTGTGTTCATAAAGTAAACAGGAGGTCTGTTAATGTGCCGCACAGCCAAAGTTGAGATGTTAGCATAGCTAGCAGGGTCATGTAGTCATCATTTCTGCCCTGTATCAGCGGGGGAAGCCGTTGAAAAACTCAACAAAGCTGTGCTTGTGTTCCATGGTGTAAGTTAATGTTGTGAAGTTTGTTGTACAGCTCCTTTGATTCCACACACAACAATGTTTTGGTCTTATTGTCTTGGATGTCATTGATCTTTGGAGAATCTGAATGCTGATTGGCTGTCAGGACACAAACACTGTGTCACTCAGTTCAGTTAGTTGAGACAGGCGACACCTAGTGGTAAAAGTCTGGATACCAATCCAGACTTATTTTTGGCTTCATATCAAAATGCTTAAGAAATTTTTACTCTGGCCCAAGCCTAATGTTAGTATGTCACAAAAAACAGCAATTTTAGTAAAACTGGGTTATATTTCACAGAAAAAATGTCTTCTGGTTTTCCCTCTGATGTCTCATGACTGCTCTGTCTGTCTGCAGCCTTTTATTTAGCAAAGCTGTCCCCAACAAATACCTGCTACTGCAGCTGCAGATTCGGTCTGCAGGCAGTCTACATGTTGCTTTCAGGAACCTCTGTGAATCACAGAGTTGAGGCCGAGCAGTTGTAGGACATCAGAGGGAAAACCAGAGGACGTTTCTCCCAAAATATGGCCCAGTTTTTACTGAAATTGCTGTTTCGTGTGACATATTAACATGCATTGATAGGTTTTGTTTTTCAAAGTGACGAGTTGCAGTCAAAGTTACATAGTGTTGCTTTTAATGAGCCACAAATGCTAGTTAAAAATGGAGTTCTGTCCTGTGTGGCTTTTTATTTGCCCTTAGTGTTTTATTGAGATCAAAGAGTTTCCCGACTGGTGTTTGACAGGTCTTCTGTTTGTCCAGCCTATCAGGTGACTGTACTGACTTCGGTCTGATCATTGATGGAGCCACCCTCTCCGCGGTGATGAGGCCTGCCCAGGAGGACTCAAACTCAGGGAACTACAAAGAGATCTTCCTAGAAATCTGCCGCAACTGCAGCGCCGTGCTTTGCTGTCGGATGGCACCGCTTCAAAAAGCACAGGTAGAACAGTCAGCACTTATCTTATTTTAGACTGAGAGTACAGCAGTGCATGTATGAGGTCGATCAGAGTGAGTACTGGCGAACTAGTCGTTGATTGTTTGTTGTTCTTTTCTTTCTTGTATTGTTTATATAGATTGTGAAGCTGATCAAAGCCTCAAAGGAGCATCCGATCACACTGGCCATTGGAGATGGAGCTAATGATGTCAGCATGATACTGGAGGCCCATGTTGGCATTGGTTTGTACTCTGACAGCTTCACCCATGGTGCACTACATTTACGTTGCATGTGCAGTGAAAGAACTGCAAAGCTTTTCATATACAGTCTTCCATTTTTAGGAGAAAAAAGGACAAAGTAGCATGCATCCAAAAAAGGCACAACATTTGGTTGCAAATGTTTACAGTCTCTTTACCTCTGTCAGTTGGACAGAGGTCATGTGACAGACAGGGCCAATCAAGAACATCTGTTTTCTGGAATTTGAGAATAGATGTTTCATCTAGGGCTGTCAGTGTAACGTGTTAAAAGCGATCTGTTAAAAGGTTGTAATTAATGTATTTTTTTTAATCCTTGCTGCAATTTTGTCTCTTCGACGCACTCTTAGTCAAGCTGCCATGTGGTTTCCTGCTTATTACTGGCAGAAGAAAGACAAAAATTCACTTCTGAATTGCTTATTTTTTTCTTTTTGTCATTATCCTCCCTCCTTAGTTTAAGTCAAGAAAATAGATACCATTCTTTCGACTGTGCATGGAGTAACAAGGAAAAGACAGGCAGAGCTATTTAGCATAGTTAGCTTAGCTTATATACCGGTAGTCAATGGATAATGTTAGCCTGCCTCTGCCTAAATCATCAGATAAACTTTCCAACATCTCTAACTAGTCCTATGTACTTGTTTTGATTTGTTTATTCACCACGTTATGTTTAGCCTCTGATTAGCACTAAATGTAATTTTAGAGTCAAATATGTACCAAGAGTAAACCACAGAGTGCATGCGTAAACCGCCGCTTGTAAGTAGGTCAAAAAAACAAAATGTCTTTAAAAAAAAAACAAAACAAAACACCAAAAAAATTACTTGAAGTGCTAATTTGGGTCAAAAATCTATGTAACATGCTTAATAAACAAGTCACAACAAGCACACAGGACTGTTTAGAGTTGTTGGAAAGTTTATCAGATGACTTTAGGTGGAGGCAGGCTAACACTTCCCATTGACTACCAGT
>JAQLOL010000017.1:9240007-9250436 GCA_029783665.1 Naso thynnoides | reverse complement strand
TATATGTGTGTTTGATTGATGATCATTAATAATAGAGAGAACGTGGAGCTACTGAGATTCAGCCTTGGATTGTGATCCTATCAGCCTGTGAATTGTTGTCCTATCCCTCACTTTCATCGTAGAATAATAGTATGTAGTATGAACCCTAGTCAAGACTTTAAAAGCATTAATTGCTGAAGTTGTCTCTTAGAGCACAACAATTAATGAGCAGCCAGAATCTTTATTAGGTTGCAAATACCCAATTTCAAATGCAGTCCCAGTACCTACTCAGTATTGAAATTATGAATGAAAATCGTTATATAATTTGTTCTTCACACACAATATATGTGACTGTAGCTAGGCTGAGGATTGTTATTTGAAATTGAATCTCTCACTTGTTTTCTTTAAATGTTAAATACACTAACTCAGTTCCAGTAGTTCACAGGTGGACGTCTGTTTGCTCTAAACTTTCACTGACTTTCTTAGAAGATCAAGTATGTCACTTTGTCTACCAGTTCTAACTTTGGGAAAATGCACCTAAATTTGATCCATGCTTCTCTTCGCTCAGACTTGAGACCGTTCTCCAACTTAATCAGTTATCCACATTTTAAAATTGAAGCTAAAGAATGTTTTCTTGGAATGGAAATGATGCAGGTGGAGCCATCATGATTTGGAAAGCCTCATGTTAGGCCACAGTAATGTGTTTCTTTGTATTGAAGTTTTGACCACGTGGGTTTGCGTTTGGCAATAATGAGACTGAAACTGAAAATGTAAGACCCGAAAAAAACCTATGTAATTCACTTAAGCCATTTTGCATTCTTTGGTCTAGAGTAGGAGTGGGACGATTAGATACACACAATACATGATCTTGTCACGATAATGTAAAAAAAAATCTTTTTAAAAAATCATAATCTTTTTAAAAAAAAAAACAAAGTTAAAATGCTTTAAAAAATAATAATAATTTTAATAATAAAATAATTTAAATATTTCTGAATATTAAGAAAGCATTAAGAAATTGAAAAAGAGAGAGAGAGAGAGAGAGAGAGCAATTGGTCAGCATGGAAGGCGACAGAAAGAAGGAAACGCCTGGCACTGTTACTCCGTATGTCAGGCAAAACCACAAACTATAAATATCTCAGTTTATATGTCAGTTTGAATTTAGGCAGTGTAATTTTATTATTTTAATTATAAATGCTTGCTTTCACTGAGCTGTTTTGTGCGTTGGCGCTGGGTTTTCCCTCTTTGTTTCAACATTAATTCTCTGCAGATGAAGTTGAGCGTCTGTGAGCAGACGCCAAACCTGCCTCCTAAAAAAAGTAGTCATAAATGTAATTTGCAATAGTATTTTGAAGGACATTTAATGTCATCTGTGTTATGTATTTGTGGTTTTATTTGTGTACCTCCAAACACTTTGGGAGCGATAATGTCAAGATGGCCAAAAAGAAAGTTTTTCTAATATTATCCAAGTGGTTTAATTAGCCGAAACTGAAGAGCGCACAGGAACAAGCTGATCTTCAGTGTAGAAGTCCTTCACTTTGTACACACAGTTGGTAATATGCAGGTGCTTCATTTATTAAACAAACTTGAAATCAATTTTGATCTTAAATATGATCTAAGAAAAAACAAAATATGTTGAAGTAGGTATTTATAAAACCTTTGATGTGGAAATGATCTGATCTCTCATCAAAGTGTTGACTTGCCATGTTTGATTTTCAACAGTGAATTAAAGTCTTTGGTAAACGTTTCAAAAGCTTTTTGAACTTTTGTGATAAAAATAATTAAATACAGGCAAATTGCAGATCTCTTTCAATATCAGTCCTGTCTTTTTGACCTAACTCATCTGCAGCGGCAACACTCGTAAGGTGTATGGTTTTTTGTTTTGTTTTGTTTTTGTTTTTTTAAACAAATAATGCCTGTTGCCTGGCTTTATGATCTTGACTTTTAAGAAGTTGGTCCATGGCTATTTTTGACTTAAAAGACGTTTGGGTTTTTTTGCACATTAAGCCTTATAATAAGGATATTTACAATCATGTATGATGCTCTGCAGCATTATTATAATGAATGGCGCAGTCCTGAGAGCTGGAGCTTATTGCTAACATTACCTTATTGCTAACATCACCACTAGCTAAAAATGATTATTACATCCTCAAGGCTAAGAGAGGAGGGGCGGAGCAACAAGTATGGTAAAACCAGGAGTAATGAAGATGGAAACCAGAATTAATCAAAGTTAAAGAATTTATTTACAATATAACTAAAAGGCACTCAGTAACAGGGGATTCCCAATGAAAAACAAGTGACTTCAAAATGGAAGAGCCGATATGCCAACAAACGAAAGAGGAAATGTTAATTGCAATGTACGATCAATACTGAAAGTAACACAGCTATTACGTTTAAACTCTCACCAGCATTCAGACACGAAAAGCAGCCACACTCTCTGGCATTCGCTAGCCACTGGCCCCATCTCCAACTCTCCCCTCGGAAAAATGCTCCAGGTTGTTATTGCCAATACCCAACACCTGAGTAGAGGCCATGCCTGGAGAGCCTGGAGAGGAAGCCTGGAAAGGAGTGGACACATACACACACATACCAGACATAAAGGCTCATTTTAAAAGACAAGAAACTCACCAAATGTGTAGTGGTGTCTTCTCATGTACCGACACTAAAACATAAAGTTAAACAACGGCATATAACCTGCAAAATGGCTGTCTTCAGCTACTTCAGGAAACAAGAAAACAGCTTTTTATGGGTCATATGCCATTGTTTAACTTTGTGTTTTGGTGTCAGAATATCAGAGGACACGACTGAACATTCAGTGGGTTTCTTGTCTTTTGGAAAGAGCTTTTATGTGTGCCTATGCATGCCTGTTTTCAGGCAACGGTGATATCAGCCATGAACTCAAGGTCTCTAGACTGCACCGTTCGTCATAAAAATGCTGTAGAACGTCGTATATGACTAAAATATCCTGAACATAAGGCTTAATGTGCAAAAAAACGGAACTTTTACTTCAACCCTATTTTTGCTTGTACGTATTATGTAAAGGGAGATATCAGGGCAGGTGCCATATTATTAATTATTTAAACTGTATTTAGATTTGTTTACTACAGTTGCAAAAGTTGAAAATGGGATTCTAAGAACCTGCTAATGTAAAGTTTTTTATTAGGGTTGTAACGACACATCAATGTTATTGATGCATTAATTTATATTTCTATGATCCAACTACATCGCTAGGTAAATGGCAAATCACTTCTTGTGTGACTTGTATCAATCTAAAATCTGTTTTTTAAGCAAAAATTGACTGTATGGATACTAAGAATTTTTGGCTTGTGTTTAGCATGTCAAATGTTATCTGGATGTTTTTTTTGGTACTTGTGATGGTGGAAAGTTGTAAAAGTCACTTAAGATTATGGCAGATCATGGCAGGACGGCATCAAGCGATAAAACTTACCTTATCTATTTCTAGTGATTAAATCCTATCATATCGTATCCCTCTAAGTGAGCCCATATTGTTCTTGTATCATATTGCCAATCATTTATCGTAATATGCATTGTATTGTTGTTAAAATATATCTTTACACCCTTATTTTTTATGCTGAACATCTTTAAATGAGATGTTGTACACCTGGTATACCAACTTCGTTTGAAATGAATGCGCATCTCTACTTATTCTATGTGCATGTGTACTCAAACGTCTACCAACTCCACGAGACTGCGTCCAATATAACAGAGATTTAATCCTCACATATTGAGTTTAGTTAGCAGAGTAAGGGAAAGTCTGCTGTTTCACTTGATATGATATTTCGGTTCTTGTATGTAATGTGTGTTTGTGTTTCATTTAGTTTTGCACTTTTAAAGCAGATAGACATGGGATCTGAAAAAAGTCAACCGTCTCTCAGTAGTGGTTTATATTTAGAGCAGCCTAAAGAAGCTAACAAGACACAAAGCCATACTGCAATTTCTTCATATTCTCAAAATCAAGCTAATCTTACAAAGCTACATGCCTTAATCACAGCCTCACAGTGAACATTTTTTTTGTCTTCATTTATTCTTTCACATATGTGGCACACTTGTACATAATTTAATTTCTTTGCTTGTTCTTATCATATGTTTTATCTTTAAATGCTTTGTTCTCTCTCTCTCTCTCACTGCTATAATTTCCTCACACTGATCATTAAAGGGCCTCATTATCTTGTGTACACATGTACACACTTCACATGTGCGCACATGTACGTGTGCACGCTCCCAGCTAATGACAAGCCCCCACAGCTGACCTGCTGACCCTCATCAGAGCGACAAAGAGGCAGATAGCAGCAGCGAGACAATAAGATGGAGAGGTTGCTTAGGGTGACAGGATAAAAGGGTGACATGACAGCAGTGGAGGGATCAAGAGCAAGACAGGAGGACAACGGGGGGAGGAAGAGTGTGGGGATGGGGGGCCTTGGTTGTACTGAACTAGCTTGGCTTGACTTCATCCAGGTTGAAAGTAAAATGATAAGGAGATGGTAGTCTGCATATTAAAGGTACTGCCACAAGACACAGAGGCCACTCTAAAAAAGTAAAAATTTATCATGGGGGGACGTGAATACCTGTGACAAAATAAATAGCAGCACATCTATATGCTGTCAAGTTCACATTAGGGGTGCTGATAGTTGCAATATTGTTGAAATCAAATACTGATATTGTGTTAATGATACACATTAAAAAATAAAAACTAAAAAAAAAAATCACAAGGCAATTTGTTTGAGCTTTTAACGTACGCCTTCGTAAAGTTATGCCTACAGACTCTCACTTCCTAAATTCATATTTTCAGTGTGACTCAAATAAGATACCAAAAACGACAAAAAGAAACCGAATTGTCTGCAGCTTTTACAATATCGTTATTGTTGATTCTTATGAACACAAACTGTGTAGTGAGAATTTAATATTTTTACAGCTGTAGTTTACATTTTAACCTTAAGTAACCACAAACCAGAATATGAAATGGTTTCCCTCTTGAGATTATAAATGTCCATACAAACTTTTATGGCAGTCTATGTAACAGCTGGTGATACTACAGTGTTTATTAATTTATTTTATTTTTTTACGTAACCAGTGCACAATCAGAGGTAAATGCACCAGTTAGCTGCTAATGTGCACATCTTGTCCAACCATGTAGCTATAGCATTGCTAGAATCCGCATATGCTTTTCTTTAGCGGGGTTTTCATCAGCCCATTTTTATGCGCATTTTCAATTTGCGCAGAAAATCGCCTGAATGGAAACAGAGAAAATAAAAAAATAAAAAATTGAAATAAATAAATAAAAAATTTACGTTTGAGAGAGGTGGAAAAGTTGGCGTATCGACAAAGGGTAAATGCGAAAAGGTGCAATGGAAACAGATTTGGCGAATAAAGACTGTAATTTAAGTATTTAAGCGTCACTCCAGCGACAGTAGTCCTCTGTACCGGGGAGGATATGGCAGCAGCACCAGACAAAAACACAAGGTGTGTATGGACTGATAAGGACACATTTCTTGACTTAGTGCAAGAAACTAACATAAATACCATATTAGATGGGAAACATCAACGACTTTATTTGTGCCATTTAATTACGTCACAAGTTGTTGTCTTCTTCTGCTGTGGTAAATTACACCTGACTGGAGAGTGTGCACCCCCTACTGTTTTTTTCGAACTTTAATACTGGCATAACAGTAGTGGATGGAAACACATAAGTGCGCATTTTCTTTTTCAGAAGTTTAAAAATTCAGAAAATAACTGCAATGTATTTTAATGGAAACCCAGCTTTTGCGGTCGGTGTACTGTCAAATATGACAAAGGGAAGCAGCAAATTCTCCAAACCAAGGGCGTAGTTTTGGGTAGGGACATATATAAAGCGATTGTGAAATCTCCCCAGCCTAGCAATTATTTTGATAACAAATAAACGTGCAAAAAACTCATCTGCTGTTTGTGGCTGAATCGCTTAATGTGTAAATCAGAAGATCCTGCAACACAGTTAGGATGCTGCTGCAGTTTTGGTGGATTAGGGGGAGAGAAAAAGTCAAGCAACGCATTGAAAATCTACTAAAACTGTTACCAGAAACTGAACATTATTTCCTTACTTTTATTATTTGGAGCATTTGGAAAATACCTCATCTTTCCCTTCACTTCCTGTTGACATGTAGCAAATGGAATTAGGCCTAGAACATTCATAAACAACCGAACTAAGTGACCTGTCCGTCTGCCTGTCTGTCTGTCTGTCAATCAATATCTACTCTGTTTCAGGACTGTGGGAAGTGCTGCAAACCCCCGCCCCCCAAAATTGTTTGATCACTTGTTCTTTACTTCTTATCAGTGGACAGTGAATTGAGAAAATGTGCTTTTAAAACTTTTATGCCTTTTATCATCATTGGTTTTAATAGGTAACAGTACAGTAATTGTACTAGTACAAGTACCAACCAGTGTTGGCCACCATAACTAACTATAAATTGCAGTTGCAGTAGATAACTTCTGCTAACGCTAACCCTAGCAAGCTAACATTAGCCGTAGCATGAGACTATTTGGGAAGCAACTCCAGTGCAGCCTTTTGCGATGGCTCACGTTTTATTTCGTTTGTGGTTACTCTCTCTATTAAGTCCAGTTTGAAATGAGTTGAAAAGGTTGCAGGAAAAGTTGCAGCGGAGTAAACTAGTCCGTTTCAGCTCAAGCTGTTACACTCAAGAGGTGAGTCACAGCGTAAGGCATGAACAGTTAATCAGCTCGTACCAACGTCACCTATCGCTAAGAAGAACGGGCACGATAGGATTTTTATCAATGCTGAATGCAGAGGCATGATGGGAAAACACAAAGATTTTGTGATACTCTCAGACCATGTCACTTACTAACAGCTGTCTATGGGTATTATAGCATTTATCTTTTTAAATAGAACACAAAAAGTTATTAATATTTACCCCAAAATTACCAACTGCAGCTTTAAGGCTCTAAATGGCATGAAACAGTGGTTGATAGTCCATCATAAATGTGGAACGCCTCAGGAATGCCCCCTTCCAGTGGGGGTTGTTATTTTAAAGGACAGTGGATGTGTATGTTTGGGTACAGAAAAACAAAACAATTCCTTGAAAAAAAATCCTCATGAATCTAGCTTTTTTTTTTTTTTTTAAGAAAAAAAAATTGTTGCTAATTTGATGAATGACTACTCATTTCATTTTTTCTAAGTTCTAAACTCATTCAGCTGTCACCAGAGTGTTTCTGACTTGTTCCCTTCAAGAATGTTTGTAAGGAATCTGACATCACGTGATTTCTCAGACGATGATCACTGTTTTCAGTTTCTGGCCACTTTAATACATCATCAATCCCTCCATGTATGTGTCAGGTAGGTATTTAGGTTTACGGGCTGTGTGGAGGGTGAAGCCTGCAGAGCGTCACTGCTCAGTCAGTCGAACTGGACAGATGATCGGGATAAGAGCGAGAAACAGCCACGTCCATCATTCTGTCTTTCTTCAGCACCAAGAACATACATTATCATCTCATCATTGTGCTGTCAGCAGTCTATTCGTTTTCAACCCCCCATAACACACACACACACACACACACACCGTTCTATGTAGTTGCACATACTGTCACTCTGCACTGATAAGATGTCTATTACGCTTTTTTTCAGTCTGACAGACAGCATAAGTGTAGTTTTTGGAGCATTAAATCTCTCTCTCTCTCTCACACACACACACACACACACACACACACACACACACACACACACTCAATTCTGCTTTAGACTGTCAGAAGGCTGTCTTTTAGTCGCATGTCCGATCATGGATCCACCAAATAGAAATATTTCATGTAGTTGCCTGTTACATACTTGTTGTGATCTTTGCTTGTGAATTTTTTTAATTTTTTATCACTAAAACGCTGAGAGGATTGAGTGACAAGTCAATAGAACATAGTAAAATATATAGTGTTGGATTTTTTTTTAAAAAAGCAATAATGCCAACTATTTGCTGGCTCCGGCTTCTCAGATATTACGATTTAATGTCCGATTTCTGTTATATTTGATATTTAATTGAATATATTTAGTTTTTGTACTAATGATATAAAACAAAGCAGACTAGAAGATGTCGCCTTGTAGTCTGGGACACTATTATAGGTGTCTTGCAAAATTTTCTGATAATTTATGGCTCAAACTATCAATTAATCATTATTATTTGACAGATTATTTGTAAATCATATTAATAGTGTATTTTAAAAGGGAGAAATTTCTGTTCTGTGCTTAATTAGTCATTGGTGCTACAGTAATTTTTTCATGCAGCAGGCACAGTAAAAATAAAATGTCGCCTGATGTAACAGTGCTGGTCACCGATGTGTTTTTAATTTTTTTTAAACAAAACTAAAATAGAAAAAAAAACACTCAAACTTTGCAAAAGTCTTTTTAATAAATAGTATTTGGACAAAAACAGAGTTCTGTAGCACATAAAAATTAAGAAGGAACCGTTCATTGTCTGTCTAGGGTTTTAAAAAGTAATAAAATTTTTAAAAAAACACCCACCACCATCAAAGTTATATGTCTGTGTGTTTGAAAAGGGCATATAGTAATTTTTTATAGAAATCCTAAACTTAATCAGACAAAACAGATTTTTCAGCCTTTTTTCAAATACTTCTCAGAGAAGCACTTATTCATCAGCTGCTGACTTCAGGGGCAGATGGAGGTGCTGACACTTCACCTCATCTGGGCTGCACACACACACATTCAGCTGCAGAGCCTGATTGGAAACTTTTCTTCATTGAGGACAAAAAAATTCATCCATTGTGTCAGAGCACACAGGCAGAAAGACAGAAACAATACCTCTGACCTTGGTATGAAAACATTATAGATTTTCTTCCATACAGAATCTGTAGCTCAAGTGTTTATCTTGCTGAAAGCCCCGCACGCATACTTGCCGAGTATCAGCCTTGAGAGGGTTGAGGGAGGTGTTGGTTTGGTTTGAGGGAAGAGTCACACAATTAATGACCACAGATTAAAAGTCTTTCACAACTGAATTTAGTTTTCTAGCAAGTTTGATTAAATTAATGATTTTTTTTTACTTTGCAGCTCCAACAGAAACATGGTGCGACAAGACCTTCACAGTCTGTTTTAAGTTCATCAAACTGTGCTAATAATTTGACGATAAGCTGTTAAATTTACATGAAATACAGCAAGGAAGAATATGCGAAAGACAAATGTGTTAAAACAAGTATAAATAATAAAAAATACATTTCCTCCACACATCTATTTATTGACCGAACTGTGCATTACCTTCAGGGAGGCGATCAGTCTCAGATGCAGGTCTTATCTTTTGCAGGATCGTTACCCGTCAACTTTAGTGGAAACTACCATGCTATGTTTGTCCTGAGAAACAGAAAAATAAAAACAAAAAGATGGTTAGACAGTCATTTCTTCGGGTTAATTCAATTTAAACAAGGCGATTTGATGGAACACTTGAACTTTAAGCTTGTTTGGCTTCACAGCAGCAAAAAGAAGAGACAAAAAGAAGGAGATGAATCAGTGACGGCAACAATATAGTCATTGTGACAAAGTGACTGCAGCCAATTGGTCCCATTTATATTTACATTTACAGAGTTTGATCAGCTTCATGAGTTCTATTCATGGTATATAGAGGGGGAAAAAGTTTAAAGCAGCAAACAGCATAAATTGTTCAACAGCATTTTTTGCTTTTCACATGCCTCAATCTTTCAGCCTTGAACAGAGGAAGAGTTATTTTCTTTGGTCAGCCTTTGTGACACACAAAAAAAGAAAGCTAAACATTGATTTTTGCAGTAAGGACATTGGATTTTAATTACTAATGTTCCACCTACAGTATGTCTGCAGACGTGTGTCTATGTTTATGTGTGTTAGTAAAGTTTTTAATGTGCACCAAACAGTGACAAACACAAGCAACCCTTGATTTAGATTTGCACATTGTGCTGGAACACACATGAAGCTAACTGTTCCTCTGTTTATTAGTTATTATTAAAATATACTGTTTTTTTAATCATTCTGTAAGAATGAAAAATTCCATACATACCAATGCAGATTGGTGACTTGAACCAATGTAGTGTTTATTAAACAGAGTGGAAAGGTGTTGTTTGGACTAGTGTAGCAAATACCTTCTTATTCCAAGGCTGTAAATGGGACAACTAAATTTACTGTGGCTTTCTGGTTTCTTCAAGAACATGTTATGGCAATGAACTTTATCCAGTAAGTCCTCATTTATGCTATGCACTGAAGGGTGCTAGGGCAAGGAAATGTCTGGGGCTCTTACAGGCCCAATCATTGTTGGTGCCTTGCAAGCCCCCCAAAAGTACACTAAGCTTGAAGCCGGTGTTGCACAGTGGCCAAACTGTGTAACTGCATGTCAAGTAAGTCACTGTAGCCCACAACGACTTTTACCCATAACCTAAAAATCTTAAAGAAGTTGCTATAAAAAGGCTGAATTATATATATATA
>JAQLOL010000017.1:9185128-9199270 GCA_029783665.1 Naso thynnoides | reverse complement strand
GCGACTGTTGTTTGCTGCCAGTACCGCTGCAGGTGCTTGTTTACGGTGTGTTTTAGCGGGGGTTTCTATGGAAACTGGCATCTGAGAGAGAGAGCGCTGTTCACAAACGCCAGAATGAAAGCGTTCACAATTACGTTCATCAAGCGGGAATGCAGTACGTTCATTTCACGTTCGCCCAAAATATGAACGAGTTCATGAACGATCGTTCATTGAACGCGTTCAGGCACAACACTGATCACTTGAAACTTTGAGTCATGTTAGTCTGTGCTGCAGCCAGCCTCTTCCCAGGTAATGCTGCTGTGGTTCAAAAGAGAGGGAAAAACCTGAAAAAATGGTACCTACCTGTGTTTCTCCTGGCTGTGAAAATAAAAACTTGTCATTCACCATGTACCTGTTGTGGAAAAGTTTTCCATCATCCATCCTCTTCCTTGCTGCAGCAACAGTTTCAACCTCATCTTGCAGAGCTTCTCTATCTCTCATCTCTCTCTCTCTCTCTCTCTCTCTCTCTCTCTCTCTCTGTCCATTCTAACGCCATCTAACTTGACATGACCTGAAAGACTTGAGAATTGAGACCAGCACTGAAAGACTTTCGGCTGTTCTTGGACTTCAAATAACATGAGACTCTTAAATACTTGTTACTTCACATTCAGTAGAACTAAACTGAGCAACTTGAGACTAGAGGGGAGTCTTGACCTAAAAGACTCATAGAGTGGCCAAAAAGACATAAGACTTTTTATACTTGCCTCTTAAAACTGCTCAGGTTGTAAATAAATCAGTGATGCTACACTTGTCACTGATGACTCTTAAAGAGCATTTTTGTGACAGTAAAATACAAAAATATTGCTTAGAATCATCAATGTCTAATCCTACATGTACAGGCTTTACTGCTCCTTTATCAAAACATGATGGCGAAGAGAATGTTGGAGTCGTGCTCACTCTATGATATCCTGTTACGCTGATGTTCAAAAAAGGGAGAGCCTATTGAAAGGAGGGATATAAAAATCCCCAGAGCTCAGCTTCTTTCCCATCCACACTTGAAGGAGCCAAAAAACAAACCTGACGCCAAGAGAGGAGATTTGCAGAGACATGGATGTGGCGGCTGAGATTGTTGTCAGGCAACAATGTTGAGAAGGTACAAGTGAACGAAGTGGATCGCCTGGAGCTGAGATGACACTGTAAATTACAGTGGCAGAAAGCTTGCTGCCCTCTCTGCTGTTCCTTTTATATCTGTAACACAGCTTAACTATCAGCTTGATTGAGAAATCAATCAGTCAGTTAAAAAAAACTTTCATTAGATGCCTCAAAATAAAGATGCGATGGCAGCACAGTGGATTAGCAGGTTAGGTTAATCTGAAACGCTCCATATCCCATAGGTTTGGATACATGTATTAACCCTGATCGACTGACCTGTATCTGGTTTAAATCTGAAGTTACGCCTTTTAAAATATAATCCAAGCCGTCTTTTCAATATGTCCAAGCCATCTTTTCAATATGCTGTGCTGTGTTGTTTAAACAGATCTGAATAAAAAAATAATGATCAAATTTTCATTCTGCCGCTTGCTAGCAATAAGAAAGACAAGTAGGTGTTAAGGTTAGCTAGCTAGCGTTAGCATCCATTCTCTTAAACAAAACAGACCCTGTGCGAATATCCCTCCTAAAAGTTACAGTTTTTATAACGTTATGTTGTTAGGGATACAATAATCTTAACTCACAGTAGACAGTAGTATGAGCTGTACTGTCACTGGGTTAAAACAAAAACACAATTTGAACTAGGTCGTTGTCGTTTAAGGGAATTGACGCTAACATTTGCTAGCCAACCTCAGCACCCACTCACTTTATCAACTGCAGTCATGTCATCTTGTCTTTCTCATAGCTGGGAGAGCGGCAGAATAAAAGTTTGAACAATATTTTTTTCTCAGATCTGTTGAAACAAAATGAGACACAGCACTGCGGCATATTGAAAAGACAGGGCTTGGACTGGGATATGGTATTTTGAAAGGGTGTTACATCACAACTGGGTGTTTCATACACAGAATAAACAGGTATAGCTGAAGGATGAATGGATGGATTGACGGACATTTTGTTGTTTAGAACACAAACCAAGAAATGCCTCTGGTTTCATTTAGTTGTTCACATTCAAACTTGTGATCTCTTCCTGTATTTTATTTTATTTTATATTGATTAAGTAACTAAAATAAGAACAAATACCACTACTACTTTAAAAGCCAGGTTTTAACAGGTTCATGTAAAAAAAAAAAAAAAAAAAAAAAGGTCTTTTTTTTTTTGGCTTAAACTTGGACAATGGCATCGTACCTTTTGGATTTAAGTCTGATGGATGTACCCTTGAACGATTTCATTGTCCAAACATTATTTTTGAATGGGCCATAATCTGCCATAGCTAACTGACATCTTCTTCTCTCCCTGTCTGTTTCCTGCTTTCTGTCAGTGTCTCTCAGCGGGTCTGTCGGTGCTGTTAAGGAGTAGTCTTTCAGGTCTGGGTGTTTTGATAAGGTGAGTGTTTCTGTTTATCTGCGTGCACCCAGCTCTCCGTGCATTACCATGAGAATGGTTTAAGCTGTCTGCTAATCCTCTGTGTCTCTGTTGTAATAAATGTCTTCATTCACACACTCTGTAGCAGAGAGGAAATAGGAATACACAGCAACAGCAAACATATCGCCTTCCCAAGGAAGATGCAGTCAAACATGTCACCTTGCATTGACCTGAAATTGTAGCATTAGTCTTGGACCGACCAACAAGTCTCAGGAAACACTCTGCTTTGTGGAAGACATTGGATAATGACACTGTTCTATAAAAAAAAAATACAAATAAAACTTTATAAAATCAGATTCATAAGTTGCATAACTGCTGTGTGACATGCCGCAAAAGTAAAATATATTGGTGTAGATATAAAATTTACAAACGGTTGGTAGATTTGCTTCAATTACCAGCCATGGAAACAAATGCAATCTATTGAGTTACTGGTAGAATTTAAGCATGCAGTTTCCATTTGCGCAATGGGGGAAACAATAATAATAATAATAATTATTATTATTATCATTATTAAGTATCTTGTTTCATGTAAATGAACTACATTATATAAGTAGGACATATGTTTTATACACGCAAACATACACCAAAGGCGTCCTATGCTGGCTATGCAGGTAGATGATTTTATTTGGTGGATTAGTCAAAAAACCAACACAAAAACTTTACATTTATTTTGAGAGCTATGCCTCGAAATGATCAGGGGATATTTGCAACAAGAACCTTTGCCTTTTTAACACATAAGCTGCTAATTTCTATATTGGCATTCTAAGACCCAGGAGAATATGCTAGCAGGCAGCTGCTATCATCCAACAGCCACTGTGTTTACTAGGGATGCAGGCGGCAACTAATTTCCCCGACTGTTAAATGGATTTTTTAATCGCAACGAGTACATTTCCGCTGACATGTATGCCACTATCAGACATTTCTTACAGTCAGTGCACATTACATGCAGAAAACATGCCAATTAACTAAAGTTAATGAAATAACATTTAAATAGCTGCAAAATGGGAATGACCGACGTTACCATTGTGCGACTCGGTCGGGACAGTTTTTTCAGGCTCAATGTAGTGCTTGTACATGCAGAAACATTTGCCTTCAACAAAACATAGTGGTAGCATATCATGAGCAGTTACTTCGCTGATGAGTTGTGTTCTCTTTTCTGACAAGTCGGCATCACAGGGTCTGCACAGTGGAGTGGCAAATGCTGTAATGTTGTAAAACATTGTAACCAACTTGCCGCCTGCATCCTTAGTGTTTACCTGGTTTGGCACCCACAGACTACAAACTCTTTCCCAAGATGATGAGGAAGCTCTCTGGTCACCATTTTAAAAGTGCTGATGTCATAACACCACTCCCTCTACCATGAGCCATGAATTTATCATTACCCCTCACATGCTGTAATCCTACAGGTAATACATCTGATTGCTTGGTAACAGTGACTTTGTTAAACTGAAGTTAATGTTATTAATGTTACCTCTTTCTAGTAACAAGCCAACAGCAAGACATAGCTTGGTAAGGTCAAAATAAAACATCATGTTTAAGCAATTGTTCTGCTATGTACAGCTCTGCAGCCGGACTCAGAGAACCTTCTTTCTTTTTTTTTTTATTTTTTATTTTTTTTACCAAGTTTGAGACAATTGTTCCATTAAAAAAAGGCATTCAGTGTTTTTCAATTAGAATATGATTTTATCCATTAATTATGAAGTTAACGATAATTTATTTATTTGAAAATGTTCCCCTATTTTAACACTGGTTTTTATGCCAAAAACAATCTTGGGAAATCAACGACATTTTAACTATTTATTTTACTGTCAGTTATAGCCTACTATAAAAATATATGATTCTCCATAATACTTAAGTTAAATAAATTATTTTGTAATCATTGTTTTATTTGATGGCCCTTGTGCCCTCAGAAAATTGACAGGCTCAAGAACCAAGTGGCCTTGCCCCTAAAAATGATGAAATTCCAAGCCTGGTAGGGACTAAAAGTAAAAAGTTAGGTACTCAAGTAAGGTACAGATACCTGACAAATCTACTTAAGTACAGTATCAAAGTATTTGTACTTTGTTACTTCCAACCTCTGTTCCTCAGACTGAGACAACATGATTAATCCTCAGCAGTGTGCCATAAAAAATAGGTCTAATTTTCAGTTTTCGTTTTGGTGTCAAGTCAAAACTTACTTCAAGCTGATGGTCTCATTTAATACTTGAGGTAATAAAGATGCATCAGTGTTAAATGAGACTGTTATAAAACCAGTTAAAAGTTCCGTGTTTAAAAGTCTTTTTAGCATTTTGAATAGTTACAGCATTACCCACAAACGTTTCCACATGTTCAGTATGAAAACAGTAAATATGGTCTGACAGGCACCAAAACACTGTACACTAAATAAATAAATAAAATACAGATAAATGCACTGGATTTGCTGCCTAGCATTTCATTCAACATGGTCCAACATACTATTTCCACAAAAAGAAAAAAAAAAATTTGGTGTATGTGTGGGTTTGTTTAGAATAGCTATTTCAAGCTATTTCACATCTATGAGAAACCTGAATGTCGTATAATCTCTGTCAAGAACAAACAATTCAAACAGAATCAAGGTTGGATACAAAAGAGTATTTCTCTGACAGATCAGCAGCAGATGAAAAGAAAGATGAAGGAAAGAATTCATAGTTATCAAGTGTTTAATGCGAGCTCTGAAATAACATCAAATATCTGAAATATTCCAATATTTATCTAAACTATTTGGTTTACATGTATACTAACAAAAAATCTATAAGCAAAATATCATGCACAGAATTACGCAAAGTCAATCTAACAGGTTACGGAAGAGCTTATTCAATTATTTTATGAAATGTCACAGATGTAGTTGAGGTTTATTGGATTCCATTAAGGTGTTTCAGGATCAGTAGAAGAGCAAACAGTGAGTCTGCGCTCATTTAGTTTTTCAATGAGCCATTCCCACTTTATCTTCCCGTTTCTCTCTCCCCCCTCCCCCGTCTCTCCCTCGTGACTCACCCCTGTCACCTAGAGTGTTCCTCACACAAAGCAGTCTATTAAAAAGCCTTTAGCGAGGCCATTCACTCACAGTCTGCATTTGCAGAGATGAGGAATGGGTTTAGGGGAAAGGCTGAAGTGTGTGTGTGCATGTGTGTGTGTGTGTGTGTGTGTGTGTGTGTGTGTGTGTGTGTGTTAAGGACAGATGGAGGAGTTGATATTTAGTATGTAAGGTCTATGCCTTTGGGCCATGTGAACCATCATACCCAAGGGGTTTAGTGTGTCAAAATGTCCTATAATCCCACATAATCTCATACATAAACAGAATAAATCTGCAAATAATGCCATAACACACACTGCTGATTTTATTCCTTATCCTTAAAATTTTAATTCATGCCAGACAAAACGTTTCTTAAGATTTAGTAAGACAAGGTATCAGTCATAATTTAAAGGAAGTTACTTTCCCACCAGCACTGTTTGACTGACAACTGATCTCCTGGAGGAGCAGGTTAGAAATATGACAGCAACAAGCTCTCAGCACCAAAGATAGAGACTAAAAAGAACAACTGGGGGTCTAAAGCAAGTAGTGTTGTAGTCAAGACCACACTAACTGAGACTTAGACTTGACCGAGAGAGACCAAAGAGTGCGGAGACCAAGACAAGACCAAGACTTTCACCTCGGGATTCCACTGGATGCGTGTGCGCTCCAGAACGACTCCGCTTCGTGTTTGCTGCGTGCCCCGCTGTCCGTCAACACCTGCTGGCTGCTCTCAAGCTGCGTTTCAGAGCGCAGCACAGCTGGACGGCTGGAGTCACGAGACTACGAGATATCACTGTAATTATAGAATCAAGTGCAACCGGGGGCTTCTGAAAGCCTCTAATCTGTTGACTTCAGGCTCAGCTCTGCACATAATGATGGTTTATTTCTGAAGTTAAGAAAACTATGATCTGGCATCAACACAGAGTTTTTAATTTTGAAATCTACCAGATGTTTTAATGTTGTATCCCTGTCTGATTTCCTGTCCTGCTTGATCTGTTCTGTGCTGAATTGCTGCGTTGTGCTCTGACATCCAGCAAAAACAGAAACCTTGCGTATCCAGTGGGAACACAACACAGCTGCAGCCAGTGGACGCACACGCACTGACTAAAACTGAAACGTATAAACTCCTTTGCGTTCAAGAGCGGAGACACACTGCACATGTATCCGGTGGAATTTAGGGGTAAACGGTGGAGACAGAGTCAAGACTAGACCAACGCTGGATAATTTAAAGATGGTGATGAAAGTTTATTGTTTTCCCAGCTGTCTTTATAAGCACTGCCTTGCAGAATCTGCCCTCTGACGAGTGTTTTCTCTTGTATGTTGTTTTGCTTATGAATTATCTGTGATTAAGGGAGCCAAACTTAGATGAATCAAAAAGTCAAATTATGAATGACTTACGTTATTGACTGCATTTAAAGAGGAAAGTTTTACATCCAATCACAGTCATTAGGTTAACAAATAAATTTGTTGTGGTCTTTATTATAGATCCCAAGTCCATTATGTCTGAGATCGAGACAAGACGGAGTCAGAATGTGATCGATTCTGAGACGACACCGAGACCTTCAAAAAGTCTGACCAGTCTCGAGTATGCAGGGGTGGGTGAAATCCAGCCTCTGGGCTGTTTAAAGGAGTTGGTTTGATCCCGCCCATAAGGTATTTAATAAGCACAAAAAAGTTTATAGATACATAAAGGTACTGAATAGAAATTACCTTTCACCTGCCAGAGAAAACAAAATAACACAAACAGGCAGATCAGCACGTCCTTATGGGCAGTTCTTTCTGACTTTATACCTGTCCTTGTCACGGCTGCTCAGGTTCTGGGAGTTGTACATCCTGAAGGTTTTCCCATTCTAAAAAGCAGGGTGGGAAAACAGAGTGGGATGCCTTGAAGTTTGCATTTCTGTTTGGAACAGCCTACTGTTGTGAGCTAGTCTGGCAAACCGGACCCAAAATTCACCTCACGACTACATTCTCTTTGTTATATGGGTCTGTCAGTGTTCCATTGGGGTTCTTTGCAGAATTTGAATCCTTTAAGTGTAAAATTATTGGAGCAGCCTTGAACCAATCAGCATTGAAACTGACTGACTATGACATACATTGTCGGCCCTCAATTTGGTGAAACAGACAGACGAGTGGGAAGGCTAAATGTCACAAATCTGTTAAATAATGACATAAATGCTTTTATAATGTTGGGATAGAGATTCAGACTGCCATGAATCAAACAAAGAAACAATTAGACATTATTAGCTTGAAATAAAATCACATTAGTACAGAGTAGATGCAGCTACAGGCTGCAACTAACCACTAACAGCAGGAGCTTCGGCCTCTCACTCTCCTGAGACAGCGGCTCAAACATCGGTAGCCTGCAGGTTAGTCTTCCAAAAATTGTGAAATAATAACAGAGATGTTATATTGTGTTGTGATAATGACTTGTTTCATCAGTTTTAGTGCTTCTGTTTGGTGTGTTTTTTTTCCATGTGTTGTGTTGTACCTGAGGCTGTTTCATGTCTGCACCGCACAGATCGATAGAATGACTCCTATTAAAGGCTCCTATTCTTCCTTTCATGTAGTAATCAAAAAATAGCCATACTTTCTAGGTCGCCAAGGTTGTTATCCACCTTCTCCAAACATTCCTTGCATTTAATATTTCGTAGTTTTAAGTAACAAGGGTTTTTTGGTTGCCTGGTAAACCAAACACCATAGACCTCTGCCATAATTGAACTATTGTGAACAACCATCTGACTTGTCATTGAACTGATCCACTCCTGCTAGCAGATTGGTCTGTCCAAATGTTTGCTTCTGTCTGAAGACTTCCCCTGTTGCCAGACTGAGTCTGAGCAAAATCTGAGCTGAGTGGAAGGACGGTGGAGCCAGGCGAATTGTAAGCACCTCTCTTCAAAACTGAACTTTGCAGAAGTTTGACTATGCTCTGATGTGACTGACCCTAACCTAACATCACCATCTGACACCACATGCCCCGTCTTTAAGATGCAGTCCCAGCCACTGGATTAGCAGTGTCATTTGTGTTCGATAATTTAATAAAACCCTGAAGGGGGTTATAAAAAGTAATGACCCTCAATAGCAGAAAGGTTCCCTAACCCAGATTTACTGGATTTACACTTGAACTTTCAGCTCAGTGAAAAAAGTGTTAGTTCATCACTGTGCAGACAAGTGCTCACACTATACAGTCAGCAAACACTTACTACTCATGAAGTGTGTGAGTGTGTGTGTGTGTGTGTGTGTGTGTGTGTTTAGACAGTAAAAGGAAAGAGCAGCTGCTGATTTGCCATCCACTTCCACAAACTAGCAGGCTGACAATGATCAGTTTTAGTTCGACATGCTGTAGACACATTAAAACCAGATGTCGGAAATGTCATGAAATTTTGAAAGCAAACACAAATAATGACTTTTTTCAGCTTTACAATGTTGGAATCTCATCCTGTTTTAAAGAATTTGTATTACTTTGTGCTGTGGGGGGCAGAACACAAAGCACTTTCCCTCTTTACATATACTTATAGGCCTAAGTTTTTAAAAATCTACCTGAAACAGCATTTCGAGAATATCTAACTTTCGTATCATGCTGTCTTTCTGGTATAACCAGGGTATGCAAGTGGGACAAAATGTTGGGAGGAATTAAACTGGACTATTGGAAAGTGAGACGTATCATTCACTTAACTTAAGCCTGTAATCAGAGGTGAGAACTTTTACACACTGGGCATGCCACACATGCACTCGCTCACGCCACACGCCCATTTCTCAATAGATATTCCAAAATATGAAAAACATATAAAAATAAATAACATTTGAGACCCGTGTACAGCAGGAGAGGGCGGTGTCAAACCGCCAGCAACATTGATTGGACTTCAGAATTTTGGGGAATAAAAACTCTGAGGTTAGCTCTGCCTGACATGCCTTTTATTTTTTTGAGAGTAATTAGCTCAGCTGCAGGAGAACGTGACAGATTGTGAGTTTGCTATTGGTCAAAATTGCTCTGAGCAAGATGATGAAAGTCACATGACACATTCTTTGACAGGGAGAAAATGTGATTTCATTCTGATTTTAAAAAAAAAAATCTAAAAACAGTTTTTTTCCTCTTTTTTTTCGGCCAATATAATTAAATGGGTGAACTTCTGATCAGGGATATGATTAAAGGGCTAAATGGACATTCTTCATTTCAGGCAGACTTTAAAGAGTAACAAAATTAAATTTCCATTTCAAATGTTGTAATACCTGGTGTATGTTTTTTCATTAATTAGTAGCTATAGAAAACCTTTTTTTCCCTCTGGGAGACACCCCAAAAATGCATCTTATATACCAGTGCGACTTATGTTCGGATTTTACGGTAACTACTGTCAATATTATTGCATCAGACATAGAAATATACTGTAATAAATAAGCCAAAGCAAGTCAGTTCTTTACTTATACTTTTACATCCCTCCATTTGGCAACACAATTTCAGACTCAGTAGATCTGAAGGGCCAAGGCCAGATAAACTTCAGTCTGAAGATCAACCATTTCTATAGCCAGAGAGCATCTCTGTCAAAATACTTTGTTACTGGTAAAGGCCAGGGCAGAGGAGCGAGCAGGAGACATAGAGCAAGACAAAGCAATAGAAGAGAAGATGTATGAAACCCACGGTTAGCCTTTACACCTCACTGTTTGAAGAAGATGAAGGGATCTGTGGGGAGGAAGGTGAGATGGTAAACCTCTTCAACACCTTTGATGCTCAGACGGCAGCAGGAGATCAGAGACGGCCAGATGGAGAAAGGGAATAGAGAGGAGAGCCACGACACATTGTAAAGAGACGAGAGAGAGGAACTGGTGATGGAAGGATGACAGTAAGTGCTCCAGGGGTAGAAAGACAGAAATGGAGATTCATGGCAGATGTAACATCCATGTCAAAGATATCCCCCCTCCTGTGTTAAGTGCACTGCTATTGGAGCATGTGAAAGTATTTTGAGAGCCTTGTGCTGTCCTATGTGCTCACACAAACACATGAAAGCTACATAATTGTGAAGATCCACATGCAGACTTGTGTGTGTGTGTGTGTGTGTGTGTGCGTGCTTATCACAATAAGCTGATTGTTTCACCAGCATGCATCTTTCTGCCCAGTGGCCATATGGAAAATGACACGAAGGCATTTCTACACCGCAAACACATACACACGTTTGTATTGCTATTGTGATGAGGACCCTCAGTGATTGAATTGCGTCCTTAATCCCAAACCCAAACATGATTTTGATCATAACCCTTACAATTACTGTATGCTCACACCAAACAACATTCCCTTTCCTCAAAAAAATGGACTGGCTCAGCTGAGACATGGTTGGCACAAAGGGGTTTGACCGATGCCTTCCATCGGCATGAGGGTGAGTAGATAATGACTGAATTTTCATCTTTGGGTGAACAATCCCTCTAAAATGATCTGATCTAGTAAACCACTGAATAAAGAATGAGCAGAGACCAACCTATGAACAATATAAGTGGTTGCTCAAGGCCCCAGTTACCGTCAAGAGCAGTGGCGAAACCACCATGTATGCAAGTAACACAGCTGCATTAGCAGTTAATATACTCCCTTTGTCTCTCAAATATTGTATCAAGTAAAAAATAAGTAAACATTAATAAAAAGTCCACAATTTACTCGAAACTTGCCACAAACCTGCATCAGTAGCATAAGTAAGCATAGCATTCAGTGTGTCAAGCTCTCTGCTCCATGGTGTCTCGTAGGATACTTGATGTGATTCACCAAACAAATAAGTTTGACCCTTACACCCTGCGAGGAATCAATGAGTCTTTAACAGGGTGAGAGCTAGAAATTAAGCTACACACAGAAAGGAAGTTTCTTTTTTTTTTCATTTCAACATTCATCAAAAAAAGCTACCCTTCACCATTGCATTATGCTAGAGCATGATCACAGCCAAAATGGTGCTTCAATAGAACAAGGGGCGAGGACTCATTGAGTCCTTAACTGTGAGGCCTCGCAGAGTGTAAGGGTTGGATTTGTGGGTGATTTGACGTTAGAAAATGTGCAAGGTACAGCCGTGCAGAATTTTGAGTCAAAATTTTTATGGAAATGCATGCCACCGGAGAAAAATCTAAACACAGGATTTCAGGAGCAAATACTGAATAAACTGCAGCTGAGAAAGAAAGAAAGATAGCAGAAAAATAGCATATCCAAGTGTAAATATGGTTTATCTAGGGCTGTCAGCATTAACGCTAACAGCATTAACACCTTTGACTAGATTTAAGTCAAAGCATAACGTTTTTTTGTTTGTTTGTTAAATCAAGATTAATCACATGCTGTTATGCTATAGGTACCCTTACACTTACTGACCGGGCTGTCTCTTGAACATTGCCTGTGTCTATTAAGTCTGAGCCTGTTAAATCACAAGTATTACGTGGATTAAAAAGTCGGTCTGAAACATTAAAAACACCACCAACAGCCCAACTAGCCCTGATAAATTCTTGCTAACATGCTAGCTGAGGTGTGGACACTTGATGCTTTTGGGAAAACCACTCTGGATCGGCATCTGGATCAATCTGTGTCAAAAAGACACTTCTAACAACAATATGGTGGACAATAACAGTGAAGAATTGTAGTTATGTGTGAGATATGTGTAAAGAAGGCAAGTATCGCTGTCACTGCTTTGCTTTTATCTATGTCAAGTGGGCTATCATTGGTACTGTTAGCTTGCAAACAAGCCAGCTAGAAAAATTTAGATTTTAATTCATAGACAGCTAGCTATACATTTGTTTTGCAATAAATAGCAAGCTTTGAATGTTTGTAAGTACTGAGCTTAAAGGTGGCAATGAGGGCCCAATAACCAAAGGCTTCTTTGGGCCCTGTAAAGGCTTGGGCCGGCCCTGAGGATAAGAAGACATTGTTTGTCCTAATTGTCAACAAATATTGTAAAAAGACCAAAACTAAAGATAGGTTAGTCCAACTCTCTGTACTTAATGACTTGCCATCTCGTCAGTGAGCTAAATTCAAGTCTAAACTTTTAAAAATTCCAACAATTTTAAAACGTCTGAAAAGCTTAATTTGCCAGAAAAAGATGTAAACTTTCTTATTTTCCAAAATAGCTGGCAAAAATGTGATTTATCACATTACATTCTGTATGAGACAAAATGCAATACAAACCATAGAGCACACACAGGGTTTCCAACAAGCATACGCACTCATGGTTTGCAGTGGGATGAGAGATGGATGGGCAAATATTGAGCAGTGACAGGGTAAACAATGCCCTGGTAACCAGATGGCTGGACTTACACACACACACACACACACGCACGCACACATTTGACAGTGTCCATCAAATTTAAATAGCTGTTGGCTCAAAAGAAAAATATTCCAGGGAGAGACAGAATGAGAGGCTTGTTTTAAAGCTGAGATATCTTCATCCCATTTATCATCGTCTCTTTCCTGATCTGAACATCTGTCTCTACCTCCAGTCAATCAAGACTTTCGTCTGTCTTCCTTACGTTTCTTTTTTCCCTCTCGTTCAGTTTTGTTCTTTCCAGCCTCCTGCTCTTCTTGACAGTTACTGAGGTGACAGACACACATGCATTCGGATACAATCAAATGTAGAAAGGTTTGATTGATAAACCAACACAATTTAATACCTCATTGATGTCAAACTGAATAAAATCCAGGAAGTCCATTCTGTTTAATAAATCAGAGTGACGAGGCACCAAAAAACATTATTACTTCTGCTAAGGAAGTCATGTTTTTGGTTGGGTTTTGTTTTTTGCTTTTTTTTTTGTCTCTTTTGCCCACTAATCGATACAGTTCAACTCAATTCTATTTGCTTTCTGACACAGACAGTATCCCCCCATCGTCATAGCAATGCCATGCTTCACTCACTTTTCCATCAATTGGGAAACAACTTGGGATGTTTACTTTGGTCTTGAGAAGCTGCAGCTTGCAGTTGTTATGGGACATTTAGGGACGGTGGTTTCATGGGAGACAGGGACAAGTAACAACACTTTTCTCTCAACCTAAGGTGTGACCTTGGAGATATGAATCAGGTAGACTCCAACATCTAGCCAAAATGTGAGAGTTGAAATTTATGATTATTGAACACAAGGCAAAACTTCAAAGTACATAATAACTAAACAGCTGAGGTGATTAGGCTTTAGCGAGGCAAAAACATATCTTGACATCATTCTGATACTTTTTGGAAAATTTATCCAGACATCATATGAGTGGTCGCAATTGAGATTTTCAACTCATACCACAATGGATTACATGCTATAAGAGACGTGTGCACCCATGACTGGCCTTCTATTTATCCAATAAATTAAGATTTTCCAATCCCAAAAAGTTAAGTCTTGACAATCACAAATTGAATCTGCCAGACATTTGCACTTGCTCGTCTTTGATTGGCCAAACAGCCACCGCATTATGACTGTCTTGGCTTTTCCACCATAGGCCGGGGGGTTTTTTGGAAGGCGAAGGCAGCATTTGACTCGCTTCCAAAAAACCCCCACTAATTTGCTTCAAAAAATAATTTTGTTTATTTACCAACAACAAAAATGTTCCAAACTTGACTGTAAATTGG
>JAQLOL010000017.1:9153121-9164730 GCA_029783665.1 Naso thynnoides | reverse complement strand
AAAAATTTAATTTTTTTTTTCTCAATTGATTTTTAGCGGCAAAGGTATTAAGTCAAAATCAGTATTTACTTCACTGACTTTTCAAGCAGCATCTTGCCTGAGCGACAATCTACCCCCTTATTTTTCTCCTCCTGTCTCTACACCCAGTTAACCTTAATCTCTGCAAAGTGTGAAGAGCTCACTCTAAAAGTCTCGTCACATTTGAGAACTGAAGCTAATGGCGAATCAACAGGTCGAGACTCTGAGCCACATAATGGCAGTCTTTATTCCACTAGAGCTTGTTTGGCTATTATGGTACAGTTAGTCTAAATAACAGCTGAAGAAATGGCATAGTGCCCGCACAGCAAGAGGAAGTGATATTTCATACCTATTCATATTTTAATCTCTCCGCCTCTGGAAAATCACCCATACAGTCTGTTGTGAAGGCTATTTCTGCATTTACAGCGTGCAGCCAGAATCCACCAGTACGCATAATTGATATTTTCCGGTGGTTTATTTAGAGCAAACTGTAAAACTTAAAGAAGAAACTTAAAAGAAAACATAATTCTGTCACAGTAAGGTCAAACTCAGTGGTCCTCTACTCTGAGGTAGGCCTGGGCAATATTGACTGAAAATGATATCTCTGTATTTTCAAGCTGAATGGCAAATTACTCAATTTATCTCTCAATTTTCTAGTACGTGGGTTTAATGTGTAGTTGAGAGCCACATTATTGATATCAAGGTATTTTTAACCAATAATCTCAATATAGATGTAAGGCAAATATTGCAGGGATGACAAACAATATAAACACGATGAGATTTTTCTGATAAATAATCATCACCGATGTGGATATAATGATGAAAGGCATACAAGAACAACAAGAGAAGTGTGGTAAGTTTGGAAAATAACATCACTTCACTGTAACGCAAACAGGAAAAACAACACTTGCTACTTATCACGATATAATGATATCCAAAATCATATCATGACAACGATGTAACATTGATATATACAGTATTTCAGCCCGACCCCGTAGATTTAAATCAATAACAGCATGTGTTTACTGTCTTTGTATATGGTCAGAAAAGGTTTGTTTTTAATGTCAAAATAAGCTAAAATAAAAAAGCCAATTAATTACAATATTAATCAGATGAGTCTTTCATTGAATTTCACATGATGTAGGACATGTTATTTCAAAATTTCAAATGTTTCTCCTGTTATTTTCTGTACAAAGTATATCAGTTGATAAGATCAGCTGTAAATGCAACAATCCCTCTCAATGAAATCACGCATTTTAACAAAACACACTTAAATGTGAACAATTATGGCCAAATACTGAGAAGAGATTTTTTTTGTTTCTCCATCAACTTAAATATCGAACTGATGTCAATTCTGATTAATTCTTGTACTGGGTGAAGGAGTACTGTACATCCTCATTTCTGATTTGACATGTCTCAGACATGTATCACAGACGTCCCACTGATGACATTAAATTCTTTAGTTTTTTCTCACATTTCTCTGTCAGACGCACAACAGCCTGTGAACATGATAATAAAGATAAATCCGTAAGCTTCGATCTCTCTGCATACGGTAAGCAAGTGCAGACTGCTGTTTGCAGACTGTACACACACAAAAGTTTATAGACATGAGGAATTCTAGTTGTCAAGGCCTCAGTTGCCTCTCCGGAGGTTTAATGGGCAGTTTTAAAGTAGATATCAAGCTCCCTCTAGTGGAGACTTTAAAAACACATCATGGCTACACTAATAATGAGACCTTCAAAGTGCCCTTTTTTTCATAACAAGTTAAAAAACAGCCGAAAGAGGAAAGCTTTTTCTACCATAAGTTTATCTGGCTATGGAATAGTCATTTTCTAACTTGTGATTGCAATGCTGATGGTCTTTGCATCTCAGCTAACAGTAGAAAGTTTGATGTACCTCACTGAAACAGACCTGACTATAAGGAAAAAAAAAACCTCAAGCAAATCAGACTATTGTCTGTTTAAAGAGCTGTGACCAGCATGTAATTAGTGAAAAAAAAGGTGTGTGTGGGGGGGGGACATTTGAGTTTGAACAACATTGAAGTAATTCTTTACTTTTAATTTGAAACAACCATCTCCAAAACAGTAAAGTTTTGCAGCAGTCTAAGTCTTGTATAAAGTACCCAAAAGCCACACTTGAGTAAAAGTAAGGATACCTTACTCCAGAAATTGACTTTGGTAAAGGTGAAAGTCGCCTGTTAGAATACTATTTGAGTAAAAGTCTTAAAGTAGCTGGTATTTTACTGTACCTAAGTACCAAATGTACAGTGAATATTAATGTACTTCAATATTGAAAGTAAAAGTACAAGTAAAAAGTACATGTAAAAAGCAGTCAAGTTTGACTTTTTAAAAATGGTTTAATCTTTTAATCTTCATTTATGTAGCTGGTGGTCTACATTAAGACAGAAGATGTCGGTCATTAAACAAAATGCAAAAAAAAACTAGAACTGCAAGCAGTTATGAACGGGGGCCAATCCACCCCGCGCACCGCCCAACCAGGCGACCTCGGACACCGACCCTGTCGACCAGCTTAAAGTGTGACCCCCATGCCATTTTTTTATTTTAATTCTAGGGCTGATCGGAAAACCAAAGCTTATGTAATGGAGTGGCTGTTTTCAACATATAACTTGATAATGGTGCCCCCAAGTGTCCAGTTTGTGCCAAATTTGGCACAGGCCCTCAGAAGCGCATGCCAAACAAAGGTCTTAACTTTCATGATGATGGCATTTAATTTGGTTGAGATATGCCTACACTCATATTTACATCACTTACTGTAAAAATTTGTTTGTAGATAATATCGCAATTTTTTGAGCTAACAAACTTTTCAGTTTCTGACCTATGGTGTGCGAGTTAGAGGGCAAAATTTGATACAGCGCCCCCTGTTGGTGGATTTGCACAAATTTTAAGATGTGGCCTCAAGAGATGCTGGCGTTTGATGAAACCTCCCATGGTTAATTATGTAGCATCATCATGGTGTAAACATTATTCGGATCAAAACATAGCAGAATTAGTCAAACCATGAAGGAGCTGCAAATTGTAGAATAAATCATGTCATTTCCTGTTGCCAGTAGGTAGGGCTATGATTGTAAATGAAAACCGTCAGCCAGATGTGTTCGGGCTGGCGCCCTTGTGAAATTTTTAAGTCTGGTGCATATAGAACAATGTTCAATGAAGTAATACACATTTTGTTGTTCACGGTGACATGGTCAAAATGGCGGTCCCGTCACGCCCACACCTTTAATCCAAAACAACAGATTTTAATAACTTTTCATGTCACAGGTAGAGCGTCCATGACATATTTTTTGAAATTCAGATAAAATCTGTAGGAGTTTGTTAAAGTGCGTCACATGTCAAATTTTGGTCATTTCCTGTCACCAGGAGGGGGCGCTATGAGTACGGCTGAATATCAGCATATGAATGGCTTCAGGGCACGACTCTGATCATACATATAAAGTTTCATGTATATTGGACAATGTACAGTGAAGTTATAAGCATTTCATTTTTCACGGCGAAAGCCTCAAAATGGCGGCCCTGCCACGCCCACATGGTTACTTTAATTCAAACAATTTTAATAACTTTTGATCCCAAAGAGTCAAGACTTTACACAGCGAATTTCATGAGAATCCAACAAAATCCCTAGGAGGAGTTTGTTAAAGTACGCAACGTATAATCACCAAATCGGCTATTCAATTCAAAATGGCCGACTTCCTGTTGAGTTTAGCATACGGTGTCAAGATACTTTTTTGTAGATCCACCAGTTTTCATCCATGTACATGAAAGTGGGTCTCGGGGCTGCAGTTTAGGGGGTGCTAGTGAGCCATTTGGCCCCACCCACTTGCCAAACCAATGAAATACATAAACTTTCACCATGACTGTACGGTCTGCCAAGTTTCGGGACTTTTTGAGCCTGTTGAAGCTCTCAAAAAGCAGTTTAATTGTGTAGAAACAGAACAATAATTCCCTCAGTTTCAATGGGTCCTCGCCTCGTTTCTTGGTGCTAGGGAGAAGTAGAATAACCCTTTCTTTTTAAATGTTTAAAAAACAAATTTAAAAAAAAAACCTCTTTCATTTATTTTTAATATTAATATCCTTAAACATTTAGACTACTTATGAATTTTTGTTTTGTTAAGTCATGGTATTAGAAACAGACTAAGTGAATAATATTAATTAAATGAATAACATGAATGATATTCTGTGATATTCCCTTGTATTTGTATTTTCTCTCTCTTGGTCTCTCCTTCATTGATTGGTTAATAATTATGAATATGAAATGCTAAATGTAGTGGAATTTATATAATGCTTAGATGGCAGACACACACCCAGTCTTCAGTATCTACAGAGCTTGTATCAAGTAGTAGTATTGGGAGCATTCATATATCTGATCATGCACCAATTACAATAGAGATTTCTATAACTAATTCATATAGACAACATTCTTGGCAATGCAATAGATCAAAATTGTCAGACCCTGAATTTTGCAGTATGGCAAAAAGGAAACTTTTGGAATTTTTAGAACTAAAAGATAATGGGGAAACTGATCCATCAAACTTATGGGAAACAACAAAAGCCTACTTGAGGGGCATGATGATATCCTATTGTGCTGCCAGAAAGAAAAAAGTGATGGAAGAACAAAGAAGATTAGAATTGAAGCTGCAGGAAGCTGAATTAGAGCATAAACAGACTCTGTCTAACGAAAGCTGGGACAAAGTTTTAATTTCTCAATCTGCACTTAACACATTGCAATCCCAAAAGTAGGAAAAAAATTATTCTTACAGAAACACAAGAGGTATGAACATGGAAATAAATCAGGCCATTATCTAGCTAATTTAATTAATAACAAGAAATCTAGCAATACAATTACAAAGTTGAAAGATAAAAATGGTAAATTGGTATATACATCCACTGAGATTTCAAATGTCTTAAAGGACTTTTTCAGTGCATTATATAAGAGGATGGAATGAATAATTTCTTTCAAAAACTTAAGTTACCTAAGGTTAGTGATGTTGATAAGAAGCTTCTTGATGCTGAAATTATATCTGAAGACGTTGAAAAAACTATTAATAACCTAAAGAGTGGAAAAGCATGTGGCCCAGATGGCTTTCCATCTGAGGGATATAAGACCTTTAAATCTATTTTTGTACCTTTATTAACAAATATGTTTCAGCATTCCTTTCAGGTTAAGAAACTACCTAAGACGATGCAGTTTGCAACTATTAAAGTAATAGCCCACCAAAAGAACAGAAAGACATGGAGATTCCTTCCTCATACAGACCTTTATCAATTCAAAATATAGACTCTAAAATATTGGCCAATGTATTGGCATCACGACTTAATTTAGTACTGCCCAAACTAGTGGCCACAGATCAAACTGTCTGTTCGAAATTGCCATTCATACTCAAATATTAGACGGTTACTAGGCATTATTCAGTATGCAAAACTTAATATGAATAATGCAGTAATAGTTACGCTGGACGCTGAAAAAGCGTTTGATCGAGTAGAATGGAATTATTTGTTCAGAGCACTTAATGAATTTTCTTTTGGTAATACTTTTATTGATTGGGTCAAATTATTTTATGTATCTCCACAAGCTACTGTATCTTTTAATGGTTTGACTTCCCAAATGTTTTCTTTAGAGAGAGGCACAAAACAAGGCTGTCCACTGTCTCCTTTACTTTTTGCTTTGATAATATAACCTCTAGCTGAGACTATAAGAGAAAGTGATCAGGTGAAGGGGTATTCAAACTAATATCAGAACACATAAAATTTCATTATATGCTGATAGTGTTCTTTTATTTATGAAGGAACCATCTAAATCTATACCAGCTTTAATTGAGATCATTGATGAATTTAGTCCTTTTTCTGGATATAAGATAAATTATGATTGAAGTGATATGAAGTCCCTGGCCTTACCTCTTGGGAAGAAGAGCAGTGTTTCAGAATATCTGCCTTTTAAGGTGACTTACAGTGGGTTTAAATATCTTGGCATTTTCTTTTCGTCCAAGCTTTCTGATTTAACTAAATTTAATTTTTTACCTTTAATTACCAAAATCAAATTAGACTTTCCAAGATGGATGAATTTACCAGTGTCTTTACTTGGCCGAATTGCAATTATTAAAATGAACATTTTGCCACGTTTACTGTATCCAATACAGATGTTACCTACTTATATTCCACTAAAGCTGTTTAAATCAATACATAGTGCAATTCGGAGATTTGTTTGGAAAAATAAGCATCCCAGGTTAAAGATTCAAAAGCTTCAATCTCCTATAAAAGATGGTGGATTAGCTTTACCCAACCTGATTTATTATCACTGGGCCTCACAACTGAGATTTGTCACAGACTGGGTTAAAGATAGTCAGTTTTCCTTTACAGATCTGGAAAGTATAGGTCTAGAAAATCTGTCAATATCAGATCTTCCTTTTGTTTGTTCTAGGAAGTTACAAATTAAGATGAAGGATAATTTTAAAGCTACAAATATATGCAAGACTTTGGTTAGTATACGTAAACACTTTGGACTTGATCATTATTCATTTTTGGCACCCGTTGCGAATAACCCTGACTTCGAATATACTCGTGTAGATGTGGGTTTTAGATATTGGAAGGATGCTGGTATTACAAAAATTGATGATATGTGCATAGATGATGCACTAAAGTCTATTCAGCAACTATAAGAAGAGTTTAATCTCTCTCAAACACACTCTTATTGCTACTTACAAATGAGGAGTTATTTGAACTCAATTCCATACTACAAAAGTGGCAGCAAGCTGAATATTCTTGATAACATTTTAATGAAAGCAGCAAAAATTAATAAGAAAGTGATGACTTATATTTATGATCAGTTGCTTAAGAATGATAAGACTATATTTAATATTAAAAATAGTTGGGAAAGAGACTTTGGTGTTCACCTAGATGACCAGACCTGGCACAAAGTTCTATTTAATGCCAAGAAAATCTCTAGATCAGACAAATCACATGTAACACAATATAAGATAATTAATAAACTGCATGTGACTCCTGAAATACGTAGTAAATATGATAACTCGTGCCCCGCAACATGTAAGAAGTGTCAAAACCAACTAGGAACTTATTTTCATTTAATGTGGTCATGGCCATTGATTAAAATATTCTGGTCTACTGTTTTAACAGAAATAGAGAAGTTCCTTGGCATAAAAATGGAAATGGATCCTAAACAGTGTATTCTTGGTATTAACCCTTTGTCCCTGTCTGGTCCTGCTGCTAAACTGTTGGGTATCATGTTGTATGCTGCACGCCTTTCAATATTGCATGTCTGGCTTGATGTAAATCCACCTACATTAGCAATGTGATATGATAAACTTTTATCTATTGTTCCTTTTGAGCAGTTGTCCCATGTGTTTTTAGGAACCTTAGATGATTTTGTTAGAGTGGTCCCCCCTCAGCATGTATTTTGGTTGTGAGTGGCCAGCAATAATAAATATTGGTCTAAATTAAAATTAAGATTAACTACAGACCTCCCAGTGATGTGTATATTTCAACCCTCTGATGATGTGTATCTTACCCTTTACCACCCCACACCTACCACCTTCTTTGTTTGATTGTTTTTTGCTTTGTTTTTGATTGTGTCGCATTATTTTGTGTAGTATGTTGCAACAGTGGAAAGCTGTAATTATGTGTTGATTTGCTGATGAGATTGTTCTGTTCTATTGTCTCAAAAGGAAAATTTAAAAAAAAGGAAAAAAAAGAAAAGAAACAGACAACAAAACAGGAAAATAACTCTCTAATGACTTTTAGCACAGCTCTTTTTAAGTCGTTTTTCAAAGAACAAGTAAATGCAGACAGGAAATGGTAACAAATTAAGCCATGTTTCTTTTGAGTGGAACTGTTTTCCATACCCATACAGAATCAAATCTACTGCTTAAAGTTAGCAGGAAGAGTTTTTTGCAAGTTTCACTGCCACTGGAGGGGAGAAGGGCACTGCACATGTAGTGACTGGCAGACGTAGCGCTGTTCTTAATGTTTTTTTTTGCTTGTTTTTGTGAGTGTAATGTGTATGACTGTGAGTTTGTTCTCTGATGCTGCTACTCCAGTGCAGGAGTATAGTGGCGCGCCATCATCGGTAATCAGAAGGATTTAAACTTCTTTGGGAACATGACTGCCCGAGTGAAGAAGCGGGGAAGGAGAGGTGGAGTTCGAGAGCGATGGCAGCGTATCCCCATGCTTTTCATTATACTCGTTGATGTTCAGTCGCTAAGGAATAAGGTGGACGAACTGCAAGGAAATGTCAAGTTTCTGTCAGAGTACTGATACTCCTGCAATATTTCCCTTCCAGAGACCTGGGTTAGGGTTAGTCTTGGATGACCTTACAGAGACAGTATCTAGTTAGATCTCTTTCTGTGAAAACATGGTTATTTTGCCTAAGCATGCACAATCTACCCCAGCTATAAACTCTGGATTAGCAAATCATTAAAACATGCTCTTAACCAGAAGAAGTTGTCTGACAACCATGCAAGAAAAGAAGCTCATAAACTGGCAAAAGGAGAAGAAGAAAGCAAAGCTTTGGTATAGAACAAAAGTAGAGGCTGAGCTAAATAAAGGGCAATCAAGACTGGAGGGGAAAGGAATTAAGTCTTTGGGATGCAGAATATGACTAGAAAGGTACATTCTGAAAAGCCTGATGCTGAATTGTAGATGAACTAAACAGTTTTATTCACTGTCAGATATTTTTCAATTCTGATGAGGAACTCTCTGAGTTTGGGAATTTAGTGACTGGCTGTCAGGGTCCTGTGTTGTTCTCCCTTGTTTTTCCTTTCCTCATGTGGGTGTGTCTGTTTTCATTCCCCCTGTCTGTCTTGTTTTTGGAGCTGGGCGGAGTTTGGAAATCTCTCTGCACTGATCAACCTGCACACCTGCTGTCATCACACACCTGCTGTCATCACACACCTGTCTCTGATCATACAATCAAGCCACCTACACTGCTCCAGGATAAAAAACCAGCTCAGTCATCCACTCTTCGCCAGACCGTCCATTACCCTCCCGTGGTAAACTGTCAGGCTCCCACTGTGTCTACTGCTCGTAATCTTTGGCTTTTTTTACTTATGTATTTTCCTTCGTCTTTAGATCTCCTGGGACCAGTCTCCAGCCTCACCTTTCCTGCCTGCACTCCCCCGTCTCCACTCCAGCTGCACTCCCAAAGTCTCCTCAGCCCTCCTGGATTCACCTGCATGCTCCATCTTGCCCTCCTGGATTCACCTGCACACTCCATCTTCCTGTCCACTCCACTCCTCGTCGGCTCTCAGCCTTCAGCCTGCTGAAACTACCCAAACTCACTCACTGATTTATTGTTTCCAATAAATATCTCCTTGTTTTGTTACTCGTGTTTCTGTGTCTGCATCCTGAGGTCCAGTAACTCAGCATTCTTAACACTGGCAGCACGATTAAAACTGATAAGGTGCTAGTGCGTAAATCTCCTATCAACAAGAGAAAAAAGTCCTGGTCACAGTGGTATCTGGGGTGGGTGGGTGTTGCATGGGGGGGACTGTAGTAGTAGTAGTAGTAGTAGTAGTAGTTTATTTTGAACATGTAAAGGAAAAAAGAGATGAAATGAAGAGAATCATTATCAAACAGTACTAAGAGGCCATATGCACAAGTCAAAACATGAAAAAAAAAGAAGAAAAAAAAATATAGTAACATAATATAACGATAGTACACATGATAATGATCACGATGACAACAACAACATCCTCATTGTCATCATTCTTATCGCCATCATCAACATAATACTCTAAACAATCATAATAATACTGAAAATAATCATAATACTGATAATACTGAAAATAAATAACATGTCCGAAAAGGAGTAGGAAGAAGTGTAAAACTACTTTACTCCCACACCTTTCATCCACATTAATCACACATACAAATATGCTTCCCTATTTATCATGTGCAAACTACAAAAGAGAAAACGAAGAAAATTACAACAAATGAAATCCCCACAATTTGTTCAGTGCAAAATTTAAACTCGAAACCGCACACACACACACACATGCGCAAGCTGTATAAACAGAGGCAAACATGAAAAATGCATAACAAAAGGAGTCTATGAATAAATAATGAACACCTGGTGACATTTAAACACCCTCCTCACTGCTATATCACGTAAACACCATTTCCTTCTATTTCTCTTTAAATTGTTTTACGGTCGTACGCTCTTTTAACTCCACATTTTGACTGTTCCATAGTCTTACTCTGATAACAGAAACACAAAAACCTCTCCTTGTGTGCGTACCCTTGAAGTTTTGAAATTATAGTTACCCCTTAAATGATAACCCCCCTCCCTTTCCATGAACAGTTTTTGAAGTTTTTCCAGTAACAGATGGTGTTTTGCCTTGAATATTACTTGTGCTTTTTGACATGCCACTTGGTCTGTGAATTTTAGTAGTTTTGACTGTAGAAATAGTGAATTTGTATGATCCCGATATCCAGCTTTATGAATGTATCATATTGCTCTCTTTTGAAGTATAAACAGTGAATTTAACTTATTTTTGTAATTATTGCCCCAAACTTCAGCACAGTATGTGAGAAATGGAAGAACTAGGGAACAGTATAGAGTGCAAAGTGCTTTATGATCCAAAACCTGCCTTTCTCCGTTTAATACTGCAATGATTCTTTGAGACTTTCTGTTGTACATGCTTGATATGAGAATTCTAGCTAATTTTATCATCTATCGTCACGCCAAGAAATCTGATTTCATTTACTTTTTCAATTGTAACATCATCCAATAAAACTTTTATCTGTATATAACTCTTCCAGTTACAAAATTGCATTATTTTTGTTTTGATCAAGTTTAATGATAATTATTTATATTAAACCATAATTTTAATTTATTCAATTCTGTCATGACAAGGGTTAGGTTTTGTAAATCATTACCAGAACAAAACAGATTAGTATCATCTGCAAGTAGAACAGGTTTTAATGTTTCAGACACATGGCATACGTTATTGATATAAAGAGTGAGCAATTTAGGTCCCAACACTGTCCCCTGAGGGACACCACAAGTAATATTCAAAGATTTGGAACAATAACCACTCAGCTTTACAAGCTTTAGAGCTTTACGTTGTCTGGGATCTTTGCATTTATTTCTGGAGCAGCAGAAAGTTACTAACTTGTGGAAAGGAAGCTGTTGTAGTTCCAGTGGCAAAGGTGAAGTGTTGAATGATTACTGCCCTGTGTCTCTCACATCTCTTGTTATGCAAGCTCTTGAACATTTTGTTAAGTCCCATATTTTGCAATCAGTGCAGGACAGGTTAGACCCTTAATAGTTTGCCTCCAGAGCATCAAGAAGAATAGGATGCCACTGTTACCCTCTTAAAATCTTGTACTGAAACACTTTTAAAAAAATCTTTAAGTGCTTGAGACAGGGACAAGAACATAAAAATAACAAAGAATAACAAAGGCCAATAACAAAGAGTGGTGGGTGAAGCATGTGACACCAGCATATGCACACACTAGGAAAAAGCCAAAAGGAAGAGGAAACAACAACAACAACAACAACAATAATAATAATAATAATAATAATAATAATAATAATAATAATAAATTGTCAATGATTAAATA
>JAQLOL010000017.1:9125546-9145462 GCA_029783665.1 Naso thynnoides | reverse complement strand
CCAATGTGTAGATGGTGTGACCGCAGTGAACTGGTGCGTTTCCCCCAGCCAATGACAGCACGTATGTGAGGTTGAGAGCAGCGGAGCACAGCTACTGGACGCCATCCAGACCAGAGAAAGTTACAAATGCGAACATAGCACACAGAAAAGGAATACAGCTCTAGTGAGCAAGTGGATAAAACTTGTTCCAGAGTGAGAATGAGTCTGGGTTTGGCTTTTAACCATTTTGGAGCACTGAAAGATAGGCTTGGAAAAGCAATGCAGAGTTGGGCTACTTTGTGATGGACAGGTAGGTGCTAAACACTGGCGATTAGCTTGCTAGCTTGCTAAATTATTGATTTCTCCAATAAACAAATGCAATATTCTAATGCAGCTTGCTGTTTGACATTAGGTTGGGTTATAGCAGTACACATAGTACACGCTAAGTTACAATACTTCAGGTGCACTGAGCCAGGAGGAGGGGCCCAGTTTGAATGTTGTGTTTACAAACAGCAACGAACGAAATGCTACTGACTCCACCTTTAAAGCTGTTAAATTATATGACAATAGTCACACACTCATTACACACTCATTACACATGACATGTTACGCACTAATTTTATTATTTAGAATCAAAAGGTCATACGACTCCACAGACAAAGTTTAAGAATGATGTTGGAGAAGTTGGAAGATGCAAATACAAAATGAAAATGAAAACAATGTTATGTCATCTTAGCAGTAGGTGGCACTAATTTCCTTAAAACCATTTTAGTCCACATTTGAAGTGAAAATGTTGATCCTGTGAGCAGCTGTACATGCAGTATAAAAGAGCTCTATGACTATTACAGAAAAATAGCAAATGAATGTCCTCAGGAAGAGCCCCTTATTAGAGTTGTGAAGTTTGGTAGAGATTATATTATGTCAAATTGACTACAAAAAACTACTTCCTGTGTGTTGGCGAAATATGCAAATGTAGAGCCTCACTACGACCATGCCATTAGCATTATTACAGACCTTTATACAACTTTTAACTCAGGTACTTTTCTACAAGTTCTGTAACTTTAAAGTGAATCAGATAAACCCCCAAGGAGGAGTGCATTCAAATAGGACCCCTGAAAATGACAAAATCTCAACATTCAATTCAAAATGGCCGACTTCCTGTGCATGGCAGGGTTTTGGTCAATAGGGTAATTTTTAAGTCTCAGCATAATACCTGCCAAATTTAGTTTGTGTACCTGAAAGTGAAAGTGGGGAGCTTTGCACATAGGTTGCGCTATGGAGCTGTTTACCCATGCCCATGTTTGAAACCTATAATAACCAGCAATTTTTGCCAAACTGATGTGTGTGCCAATTTCCCCCCCATAATTAAGTACCCTAAGCACCTTCAAAATGTGAGCAAAATGGAAAAATAAAAAAGGAGAATAACAATAATCCATTGGAAAACAATGGGAACCTCACACCACTCGGTTCTTGGGCTCTAATTGTACTGCACGGGCAGTATTTCAATAGCAGCTGGTTGATGTAAAGCTACTGTTAACTGCATAAACCGTCAGGGAAATAAATTATAACCTTCATGACAGGTGTCAATAATTTTTCTGTGTTACAATGGCATCTGATTGTAGACAAGAAGTGTAGGAAATGACAGAAATCTGTTGCCCTTTTTCTCTCTTGTATGTCTTTCTTTTCTTGCTTTGTGTCACTGGAATCCAAATTTCACCTTAGAAAGCTGCTGCTGAAACATGACACTTCTACTTGGCTCTGTCTGCTAGCGAGTACCGGTGGTCGTGGGCATGCAGGAACAAACCACTTCATGTAAACAGATCAGTTATTTCAGTTCAATCAGTTGTCTGTCTCCATATATATCAGGAGAATTCGTAGTGTTCCTGATCATTCTTACGCACCTAAAGCCTTTTCATCATGTGTGAGTCTGTGTATTAGACGTCCTTTGTCTTCTAGTTTTTTCTTTTATTATTGTCACCTTGAAAACTAGTTTAAACTTTTCCCCTTATGCCTACCCTGGACTAGGCATAAGTTTTACTCCTAGACATAGCACTAAGCCTAGATGGCGCAACCAGTGCACTGTCACGTTGGATTTAGAACAAGCAGCGCAGCCTAAGCCCAGGCATACATCCAGCTGGTGCAGTCGGCCCAGTGAGAGAAGGCTATCGGACTCACTTTTCAGACCCATTCTCCTCTCTCTCATGAAGATGAATTCCATTAAAGTCCACCTGCATGAGCAGCTTTTATTCACAGTCTTTGTTTGCTGACAGAAGTCTTCCTCTCCTTTCTCCATCACTGCTAGTTAGCTAGTTAGCTGATATCACTAGCAGCACTGAAGGATGCTAACCTTCACCGACTCTTTTCACTTTTCATGTTACAAAATAGGTTTGTCAAAGCCACACTTTCTCTGCATGGGCTGTCTTTATAAAACCCAAAAAACAGAGATAATGCATAGCAGGATGGTAGTTATAAAATTTCTTATGTTATCCTTAATTGATGAAACCGGCGACACGGAGAAGGTAGCCTACATGCTGTTGCAGCCACTTGCAGCTTAAGCTAACATGCTACATTCCAATGACGGAAATATCATACTATTTCGTACGCAAAAAAAAAATAGTAAAGTATGTTTGCGTGCATTATGCAAGACAGCATCCTTTCTGCCATTTTTGACCCCAGAATACAGATACAGTTGGCATCTTGCCATTGTTGGGGGTGGGGGGGGGCAAACAGTCCTTCTCCCAAGCTTTGAAAGCGCAGAATGTACTCTCTTAAAACACGTCTCCTCTCATGCCACTCTCCTCCACACTGGCTTTGTCCTCTTCACACACCTCACAGGTGTAAGCAGTGAGTAATTAGAAGCTTCTCCTCTGCTCTGACCACAACACACCTTCACCGTCACACCCACTCCTCTGCTCAAAAAGGGAGCGGCCTGGAAACCTGCTGTTTTTAAACTGTCTGCTACGATGTTTTCCTTGATGCCGACTGTATCTACTGGCAAGGGGTACCTATTAAAGTGGCCACTGATGATAATATTGTGAGAACCAATAAAGAAAACTCCTAATTTTCATATGTAATCAATAAATGTTGACCTACAGGACAGATACAGATGTAATGAGGCATGAGATTCAACTGTTTAATATTTTATTCACAGACAAATGGGTCAAATAAATAAAAGGGAGATGATTCTTATAATAGTAACTACTGCAATCACCTTCATCACCAGAACATTAGAACACATTATGTTTACATCACTTCACATCACTTTCATATAAGTTAGTAAATGAATTGACATACTGTATAACATGGCTTACGTTAGTGTGGTTTCTGATTTTAGTAATAGCCTCTGTAAGTGAAGTTTTAATGCTAAAATCTTTTTTTTCTCCAAGGCACGTCTCCTGACGCTCATGAGAAATATGCTTCTTTTCTGTACAAATCATTTTTCAGCGTGGTCCGCCAGGTCAGGTAAAAAAACAAGCGGTGTAACAAATTAAAACCCGTTTTTAAAGAGTAAATACGCAATCACAAATATAAAAATAAGAAATGATTCTACAGCAAGTTGCATATTGACAGTAAAAATCATCAAAAACAAACATTTCCCAGTGTTGTATTGCTTGGACTTTGGTCTTGAAACAAAAAGAGCAGCACCTGACTCACTATTAATATTTTGTCTCGTTCCAAAACAGAAGTGAAAACAGAGTAGACACCATTGACGGTATTTGGACTGTGTGACAGTCAAAGTCAGTTTGAAGTGTTAAATCAACCAAAGTGACCTCTAATGACCTGCAGTGACTTCCTCGGCCTGCCACTGACACTAGAAACCTTGTAGCTGCTAACAGTGTGATAATTTTGCATATTGTGTTAAAAATTTAATATAAATTCAAAATGCTGTTTTGTATCCAAACTGTTTTATGATCCTTTTGGGTTTCTTTCAGCCGATCATGCGTTTAATTTATAAAGTGATAAGCACATTTTAAGTTGAACTATATTTATAACACTGTATGGATATATTGTGTGATGCATGGCAACAAGACAACATTAATTTAATGGATTTGATTGTATCTCAGCTCACACTTCAAACAGCTGTTGTTTATCCCTCTGAAAAACAATTAGGAAAGCTCCGGCACAATATGGTGACAGTAGGTCCAAAAGTTCAGAAAAAGTTAAACACAACTTTCTAACTAATGTGAAATGTTAAACAATGTAAGGACTATTATGGGTGTATGTAAATGTACAAAAGGAAATTCTAAGGATCCTGACAAAGAAAAAGGCCAGTGGGAATCTCAGCAGAACTGGATACAAGACGAACTTCACTGCAGCTCTTTTCTCTGAATTTTTAGATCTCTGCAAAGTAAGTTAGCATGTTCACACATACTGACACATATTATAACTGCAGCTTTGAGCAGATGTGTATGCTGTTTAAACAGCTTATTGGCTTCTGTCTCAGTGTTTCTACCTGTTTCTACATTGCGACACATATAACTTAGAGATGTTCCAATACCATTTTTTCCTTCCCGATAGCGATAACCAAACTTGCCTCTTGTCTGATAAGAGTACTGATGTGATACCAGCTCATAAAAACAAAAATTCCTTTAAAACCTAAGGTGTGCTCATAATTTAGTAAAATGAAAAGATTTAAAACACTATAAAACAGTAGTGCAACAACAAAATCTAGGAAAATCTAATTCCTTACATGTCACCTTTTTACTGTTGTCAAATGCAGACATTTTGCGAGAGCTCCGTCAAATCTCTCTGTTCTTCCTCGCTGCTCTTGAAAACAGTAGTTGACAATGGCAGCGCGACGTCCTGCGCACTGTTTTAGAGGCGCTAACAAGAATTAATTTAAGCTAACTGTGAAGTAGCTGGGTACAGTTAAGTGAATAAATCTCATGCTATCAGATCGATGCACAGACTGGTGTACTTGCCGATACCAATACTAGCATTTTTGACAGTATTGGAGGCATTTTCTGAGACTGCTATTGGTATCATAACAACTCTAGTGTAACTACATGATTAAAAAGGGGGAAAAAAAGGAAAAAAAAAAACAGAAAATTGAGCTTTCTTCTCCTTTATACAAAGCCTGGAGTGTCAATATGCAAGAATATGAAATTGATGAAAAATGAAAAAGATTTGACTACACATTATGAGATGTGTTGTTTCTGATTTGATAAGTTCACATGCTGTCATCTATCCATTAAGTAAATTCAAGGAGATCTTTGTCAAAAGTCAGTTCATCTTTAGCTTTAGCCTTCAAACAATCATTTGGACGCAGAACTGAAAACAGTCTCAGTAGAACCAGTAAATAAATAAAAACTACCTGCACTACAACTTTCGGTAACACGTAACTTAAAGCATCCATCAATAATGCATTATGAACATACTTAAAATGTGTTATAATGCGCCTGTAGTGCTGTATAACTATAGCCTGGGCCCAGACCAGAGACTCCGCCCACTCTGCTGAGTGGGCTTGATTCTCATTATCTAATGAGAGCTGTGGGTGGGGAGCCACGGGGAGGACTAAGCTGTCTGTCACAAAAATCCAACATTTCAACCGACAAAGCCATGTTACAGGACCAGCGTCTTTCATATGAGTTTTAAAAAAATGCCAAATTTAGCCCATATGTTGAAAAGAAGCCGCCGGCCTATCTGTCCGTTTGTGCCGATGCTTCATGCAGCTCTGCCGTGAGGACACGCAGTGAGAAGCAGGAAGAAACGTTAGGTCCTGCTGTCCTGTTTCTACTCACGATGATAATGTGATGGGATTTCAAGTGAAAAATGTTTCTCTCTTTCCAAAATGAATGGTGGGTCAGAATCTCAATCACAACACAATATAACAACATCTATGTGATTATTAAACAGCTTGTGGAGACATTTTTGGATTTCAGTTTCTCTCTTAACCAGACCTCTCTCCACACACTCCACGGTAGATGAAACGCCCTCTAGCAATGCAATGACCGTTCTCACGGATTAAATTTTAAAAGGCAATAACAATGAGGAAGGGTTAGGGAAAATCTAATCCCCTCCCTCAGAGAATCAGCCAAAGTGGAGACAATGCCAGACCAAGAGAATCAAGTCCACTCAGTAGAGTGGGCGGAGTCTCTGGTCTGGGCCCTGGCTAGTATAATCATTAAGCACAAGCTAACCATAACCACACACAATGCATCATAAGTGTTCATAATGCCTTACAGTGTGTTATATATGTTCATAATGTGTTCTAACCAACTTTCTTGCAGTTTATCTATCTGCAATGCAAGAAGTATTATTAAAAACCTTAAAAATAATCCAAATACTCACTGGCCAGAAATGACATGTGCAATGGAGCGATGCAGGACTCATAACATGATGCCGTCTTCCACCACAAAATGTTAAATTCGATCATGTTTGCCCCTTTTTCTCATCCTGTAAGTAATGGAGGTCACTCATAAGTGCTGGTAATTTTCAGTTTAGGTAGTGCTTTGAATTTGACAAAACAATAAACCAACTTTATATTTCATTCGAATGTAAATTAATAACATATATTTTACATCTTCAAATACAGTTTTAAAGGTATATTTCATGATAATAATATTAAATTTGAAAGAAAACAATGAATTGCTCCTGATGAGAAAATTTCAAGTTTCAATGGGGAGTTTCAGTCACAGATTGCTTTGATATTTTTCTGAAATGTATGAAGCCACGCAGCGATCTCATTCGTGCATCAGCTCAGTCATTAAAATTCTGTCTTTTGCAATGGTGACATTTTTAGTGAAATGGAAATAAGGATGAATGAAAGATAAACACACAAGGAAATAAGGAAAGTGATTTGCTTGTCGGCACTCTTACGAAGGCAAACAAATGAGGGGGACAGGAAGTGATGTCATAATGCCTACCAACTTATTTGGCTTCACAGCTTAATGGTCACTTAGTGTTGCTTGGCTGATGGCTGGCAGGCGTTTCCTCTTGGTCCACAGGTCGGTGCGCAGATCGAAGCATGTGACAGCGGTGAGGACATGTTGAATAATATCTGAAACGTGTTGGCAGCTTCTGTTCACACAGGATCAACAGTTCAAAGGTCATTTGGTCCTTTAAAGTCATATGTCCGGCTCACGATGGTGTTGATCTCAGAGGTTAGTTTCATCCCATGTCGGGTCGTTCATGTTCTTTAGAACTCTCCTGACGATCCTCTCCAGCTCTTTCCTCGCTCGCTGCTCTTCCTCCAGCGTCCTCCTCATCCTCTTGTTGTCCTGGAGGAGTGAGACAAAGAAAAACAAATGGTTAGGTCTGTTTGTTTAACAGCTGTTTTGATAAACTGACATGACATAATCAACAAGAGTTATTTCTTTATTTTTTGCTCTCCTAGTGTCCCTCTTTACTTCAGTACCAGTAGAAAACTTGCTGAACAACTGAACATGACATTTTGCTGAAACTCTATCAATACATCAAAATAATCCCTTTATACATCCATTATCTGCAAGAACCCACCTTAGTTGCATGTCATGTTATTATGCAGCACATGTACAATATCAGCGGATTCATATCGGATATTGGAATTTTCTTACTTCCAATTATTGGTATCGGCCCCAAAAATTCCATATCAGTCACGCCCTAATATATACACACATACCAATATATTATGCACTCCTAATACTGCAAATTAACTACAACTTCCTGGAAATCTGGGGTCCTGTGATGGTCTACATTAGCTCACTGGGATCCTTATAAAATCCTATCCCTGTCCATCCATCTAAGTTTGAACACAAAGCAGGATATTTGTACAGAGGAACTTCAGAAACAGATAAATTGAGATGAGTGCATTAGAAATGAATTTCAAAAACTACAGACTCACCTGTTTGAGTTCCTGTACCTCATCTCTGAGACTGTAAACGGTGTCCACCAGACTCCTGAGGGAACACAACAACTCTTCATGTACGTGTAACTACTTTCAAATGTTGTCATATGTTTGTTTTCACTTCGTTTCGCTCGTAGTTAACAGTTGTTCCACTCTGACACTTACCCACCCCACCATAAATGCTGTGAATACTGGTACGTTATGTTTTTTATGTGATATTTTTCATATTTCTAATCACGTTGTGCTTGTTTTGTGACAGATTTTTTTGTTTGTTCAACATCCACTATTTTCTGCATTTATGCATTTTGACACTTTACTCAATTTTTATTCAAAAAAAGCCTAACCTATCTGTGTTAGTACACATTTAGTATAATGTGAACCAAGCACGGAAAGACACATTCATCCCTCTTCTCTCACCTCTCTTCTACCACAGTTTGTCCGTTGCTCCTGGTCTCCTCCACTATAATCTTCTCCTCCTCTGGGAACAGCATGTGCACATCCTTTCTGCTGGAGCCTGATTGAGCAGTGACGACAGTGTATCTGATTATCTCTGTGCAACGCACAAACACATACAGCTGCACACAGACACACATTTCACCTGGTGAACACAAAATCGGACGATATTACAGGCAGGGTTGGTACTGACAGGCTGCTTTACAAACTACAAGTAAGCAAACACAAGATGATGTCACTTAAACGGTTTGCTGATGTAAGTTTGGATCAAGAGACTGCACCTGAAAGATGAAGACTGTTTTCTTAAACAGTTCAAAATTCAATGGAAGACACTGTGTGTGCAAGTTACAACAACATAACAAAGCAGTGGTGATAAATCACCTTAATGGTGTAAGCAGAGTAATGTACAGACTGTACATTACTTTCTGTTTTTCCAGCATAAAAATGCTGGTAGACACACATTTATGTTAACAGAGAAAGCATTATGGCAATGTAGGAAAATGACTATACACAAGTGTAGCACTGCAACAGTTAGTCGATTATCTTACAGCAAGTGAAATTAATCTGATAATTAATTGTTTAAAGGAGAGGTATTATACTTTTCTGTCTTTTCCGATCTATACATGTTGTTACAATGTCTGATACTCTTGTTAAATGACGCCAAAGTGTCACATAATGATGTACATGCATTTGGAAGCGAGGCCTGCAGGCTGTTTCAGTTGGTTCCACACACTGTGTTAACCAGTGTTTTTTTACAGTGTTTTTCCAGTGACGTTAATGCGTGCTGGACTTCCTAATATGGGCATGTCAGCTCTGTGCACACAGTGCTGTGCCTGCCCCCTCCCCCGCTCTAATCAGACGCTGTTGCACTGTGCTCTCTGCTTCAGGGATTACTGTCAGCACTTTGTTCAAGATGGCTGAATGAAGTGTTTTGGGGTTTTTTTGTTTGTTTTTTTTCAGGGAAATGAAGGACAGCTAACTTTGTTAAACTTTCTCAAAGTGGAAAGCATCAGACAAAAGTTGTTTGCGTTCTTGTTTTTGGTGAATTTATTCCATGTGGATTTATTTACTTCCTTAACATAAGCACATGAGGTGGATTAATGGCGAAACTGCTGCTTAAGGACCCTTGTTTGCATGTCACTTTGTCATGCTGTGGAGTAAGAAGTGTAAGCTCTAAGTAACTTTTAATTAGTGTCCTAGCTGTGGTTATTTTGTGTCAGTAAAGGGGTTGTGAGTATAGTGTAGGTGCGTGCATGAGGGAAGGGGGCGGAGTAATTAACCAGCTGACCATTTTGAGAGAATGAAGAAAGCATGAGTCACAGTTTTCTGAAGATCTGCAGACTTTACTGATCAGTCAGTTGGGTATAGCTGCCCTATAGGGGTCCAAAATCAAAATGAAAGACCTAAAAATAAGTATAACAGCTCACCTTTAGTTTATTTTTAAGCAAAGAATGACAAAAAAAAATCTGTGGTGCCAGCCTTTCAAATGTGATATTTTGCATTTTCACACTTCTAATTATTTGACAGTAAATAGGATACCTTTAAGTTTTAGAATGTTGCTCTGACAAGTACTACATTTAAAAAAGGCACAGTGGGCTCCAGGAACTTGTGGTAAAAGCAACAATAAATAACTGTGACTGCAACTCTTGGCTTGAAAACAAAACTTATCAATGCATGTTAAAATGTCGCATAAAACAGCAATTTTAATCATATTTTATACAAAAAATGTCCTCTGGTTTTCCCTCTTATGTCCAGCAACAGCTCTGCCTCAACACTCTGATACATCGAGGTTCTTGAAAGCAACATGTGGGCTGCCTGCAGACCGAAGCTGCATCTGCTGCAGCAGCAGCGGGTCGTTGTTGAGGACAGCTCTGCTAAATAAAAGGCTGCAGACAAACAGAGCAGTCATTGGACATCAGAGGGAAAACCAGAGGACAACTTCTCTGTAAAATATGACCCAGTTTTACTAAAATTGCTTTTTTGAACATATTAGTGTGCCTTGTTTAGTTGCATTTGAAGAGGCAAAGTTTCATACTGTTGCTTTAATTGAGAAAAAACCCTGCTGATATGTCGATGATGTAAATGACGAGCAGTTGTCAACACTAAACAAGTGTCAGAAAACACCAAACATGACTGGAGTATTCCTCATCATTGTTTGTGCCGTTTGCATTCTTTCTGTTATGGTTATCATCTTTATTTTACTTTCAACTTGCTTGTCTTGTCTGAAAGCAGTTGCACTTACCTGGCCATTACATATTCTGTACTAGGGGATAAATGCTTACTGAAGCTACTGTACAGTCATGGGAAAGCACACAGGCTCATACACTAACACAAATACACACACACACATACACAAAGCAGGTGAAAGGTTTGGGAAGATGTATGGCTATTGCTAGCTGTAGGCTAGCCGGTTCTCATTACCATGTCGGCAGGTTGCAACACCGATATCTTACGAGAAAATGAGGCGGTCCTGTAACTAGTGGCGGTCCAGACACTGTCATAATCCGAGTCCTCTGACTGGTCAGAACAAGGCAGGTTGCCAGGGACACAAGTGAGGCTGGTGTCAGCGAGCACATGGTTGTGCATGAGGTCAGTCCCTTGCCAGGCTTTAGCATAAAGTTTTTCAGGTGGGGTTTGAATAAACACAATCAAATGGGGTAAAGGTAGGAGTACAATCCACGTTGTACAAAGGACAAGGGTTTGGGATAAACCATAATACAGATGTGGTGAGTAAATTTAAAATGAAAATTTGAACCAAATGCAACCAGAGGAGGTTAAAGGAAAAAAGAAAACGGTTTGTGTAAGAAAAAAATCATTTTAAACAAAAGTAAGACACGGAAAAAAAGGACGATGACAGTGGAAAAAACAAACAAAGGCACATAAATGATACAGTTGACAAACAATGTTTGGTTGGAGGAGGAGGGAAGAAGAAGAACGTCAGGAAGACATAAAAAGAGGAGAGAGAAAAGCATTGTTAGAGCTAAGAGCAGAGAACAAACAGTGGTTAGCAGTGTGACAGCTAGCAATGTTTGAGCATGTTTTCAAGTACGCTTATGTGTGTGTACTCACTGGAGTTGAGAGTCTGTCGCGTCTTGGCGCTGGTACAATAAGCCTCGATTACTTTCAGTATCTGTGCGTCCTCTTCTAGAGCTGCTGTACCTGAGAGACAAGGACAGGGCAAAAGAAACGGTAAGATGGAGGGAAAAGAAAAGAGGATAAAAAGTGTTTAACCCCACAAACACAGCTGATCAGCCATTAGCACTAAGGAATAATCACTGAACTTGAATCCTTGGTTTGTATTTTAGTTAAAGTGCATTTATTTTTTTCACAAGACAAATAATTTGTAACTGGCACTAAGTAGAGGCATTTATTGACATAATATTATATTTCATTTTATTGGACAAAATTTGAGGAATTGTCCTCATAACTTGACATTCACCGTACATGTTTTAAAACATTTTAAGTAATGAAAGGCTGCGTAGAGGCATAAGAGATACATGCGCATTATGATGCATTTATTAAAATTAAATCATTATCAAACAATGAAACTGAGGAAGGAATTCAAAGAACATCACGGTAACAAGAGTAAATGTGTTCCTCGTCACCTGTGTGGTATTTTTTATTTACTGAGGTGCCAACTTACTTTTTCTAACACTGAAGTCCTCTTCTGAAGGTTTCCTCTCAGGCTTTCTCTTGGGAAGCAGCTTCTTCATGTTCTTAGGACTCTTACTCATATCCTTCCAACAGAGACAGAAAAATGCAGCGCACAGTAAGAATGTAGTTCTAAATTAAATTTAACAGGACTCAGAAAAACATGTTGCCCTCTTTTTTACACATTATTCCACTAGGATAAGGTCTAGTTAATTTTTTTTTTTTTTTTAAAAAGAGAGAAGAGAGAAAAAAAAATTAAAAGTCCTCTTGCACCCTGGAGATCACCAAATCCCGTTTTAAGCAACACTTAGGCTGGATTGTATCGACAAGGATTAATTTAATCTCAGATTAGCTTTTATCAGAGTTAGTAAAGCTAGGTTTAAATTGAACTAATTCAGATTTTAAATAAAGCAAAGCTCTGTGGCCCTTTTTAGAATTATTCTCAGTTTAGTAAAGTTACGATTATTCATTTAAACTGAATATAAACAATTTAATCAATAGAGCCAAGCGTGTTTTGCAATTTAAAAAAAAAAAAATTTGAAAGATATTTTTGGGGCTTTTTGTGCTTTCATTTCTTGGATAGGACAGCTGAAGAGTAGACAGGAAACAGGGGACAGACAGGGGGAATGACATGCAGCAAAGGGCCACAGGTGGAATGGAACCCAGGGCCGCTGTGGTGAGGACACAGCCTCTGTATATGGGGCGCCTGCTCTACTACCTGAGCCACCGGATGCCCCGTGTTTTTCAAAATTAAAATAAATAAATACGTATATAAATGTATAATCAATCCGCATGCTGTCAGGACACACTAACTATAGAAGAGTGGTGGACGGGGGCCGTTAACTGTTAAAGCGGCTGCTTTTACAAAACAAAACATTAGATTGTAAGTTAGCTAAAACATTGTTAGCTTAACGGTACTTGTGACAGCTCGGCAAAGAAACTCAAATTTTTCCACCATTGAGGAAACATTGTTGGCTGAATAAATGGCCAAATCCTAGAAGATTTAAAAACAACACAACAACAACAGCACAATAAAAAAAAAGAGTGCTTAGCAACTGGCTGACTGTTTCAATGCATCAGCCTTCTGTCACTGCCATGTTTGTCAGTTGGTCCAATTCTCCTGTTCAGCTACAAAACTGTTTCTTTGGTGAACGTATCTTAACAAAAATCGTTATCATAATAAAACTTGAGTGGGTTGAGTCCGCCTCTCAATTTTTTTTCGAGGAACTTGATTATTTTGGTAAATCATCTCAAAAATGTAGCCACAACTGTTGGTTCAAAGTTAACCCAAGATAAATTGCAGTTTGAAGTTTTGGTGCAACTGAATTAAATTTAATCTTTGGTTAGAGGAAAAATGAAACTGAGGTTTAAAGAAAGGTTTAAATTTAATCTTTCTTGATTTTAAATTAGTTTTTTAGTTTTGTGCAACTGGATTTAAACTGAAACTATAATTTAATCCAGTTTAGAAGTTACACCTCGTGGGTGCAAACCCAGCTTCATCACTTACAATAATGCACAAGTATGTTTTAACTCATTTTAGTACGCAGGTGTACAGCACCTCCTTCTGGCCAAGAGCGGCCGAGGGTCGGAGTGGAGGCGCAGGGCGAAGGCAGCTCAGGCTCCACGGTTTGGGAGTACTCGGTGGCTCCAGGGGCCCCCACATTGGGCTGCTGTTGGCTGTCCCATAAGAGGAGGGATGGGGAAGGGTGTGGTAGCCGATGCTCCCTCCACGAGACTCTGAGTGTCTGGAGGGAGTGACGGGATGAGAGGGCAACTGGGAGAAGCAAAGGAGGAATAATGAATGAAGGACGAGGGTGAAGTAGAAAACAGAGGCTGATATAAGGAGAGCATTAATGTAGATGAGAATCCAGTGACTCACTAGTTATTGATCTTATTCCTTGGCAACCTGCAGACTTACCGTGTGACAGATGGACTGAGGCTTGTGTGTATGTGAGTGCGCAGACGGAGTGTGTGTGTGTTTCGTGAGAAGGTCCAGCCAGTCCTGTAGATCTTGCTGACTGTTACACGCAACCTGCATCCGCTCACACTGGCCACCTAAAGGTCAACACACACAAAACCTGAAGTTTAAAGTGCAGACAATCACGGAGACAAACACGCAAGTGTTTCATATGTCAAACAGCATTTAAGAGCAAGCTTTGAAACATTTTGTTTGACCACTATTTCTTTTTACTGTAAGACGGTGATTTCCTACTATGATGTACAACACACAGAGAAAGGACATTTACTTTCAAATATAAAGGACAAAAAATGTATGCTTGTGTCCTTTCAAGTATCCCATACACAGCAAGGTTATTATCAGTTACGAAAACTAACAAAATGACGTAAATTAGAATAGAAAAACATTTTCAAAAACAAGGCTTTCCAAAAAACCAAAAACAAATTTAAACGATAAGTGACTAAAATTGTATTGTAGGTTTACAAAGCTACCTGAAATAAAATAAATTCATTTTTGTTATGGTATTTTGGGTGGATTTTTAATCTATCTCTCAAGATCTATGTCCCTTCTTCCTTCCTCTCCTGTGGCGCGCCAGACTACCAGTCTGCCAGTCCACGCCCCTCTCCTCGTAAAGTAAACCAACCTGTCTGGCATCACGGCAGCGAGGGCTTAAGTTGGGAGAAAGTTGCAAAGACTAAACCTAAAAAAAATTAAACCTAACTAAACCAAACTAAAAAACTTGCTTAAAAGCTAATAAATGGAACAATGAAAGTCAAAATGAAATAAAAACTATTTTAACCCTGGCGCACAGATGTTAAAATCAAACAAAGGGTTACTAGCTGAATGAGAATTAGTGCTGACCGGATATTTCAAAAGCGTTTTTCAGGTTTTCTCCGTCTTCTATTCTGGAGATGAGCATGCCTGACAGCGGCATCCTCCCCTGTCGAGACACAGAAACACAGATTGTAAATCACTAACTCAAGACCAAACTAGTACTTAAAGGTTTTGAGGTTTCAGAGCAAATAATGCACACGTGCAAATTTGTAATATTTGTGTGCTACTGAACTAAAAGTATGAGTGTTTTTCCACAGTACAAGAGGGTAAATGATCATTTTCTTCACTTACCTGATAGATGAATCCACTCATCCTCAGGCTGGCAGAGACCATGAGCAGAGTGTGAGGGAACAGGACGAGGTAGCGTTCATTAGATTCCTGAAAAGGAGAAAAAAATCACTTGACAGTTTAATGCGTTTTGCAACCTTTGTCTGCACTCTCCCCAGGTAAATTTAGTCTTAAAATGTAAGTCAGTTCTCTTACAAACGACTGAGACCTGGCTCGGGTTTGCTGACAGATGTGTGTGTCTTTCGTTGTCTGGAGTGTGCGATGAGTACCTGACAATTCTGCGTGTGGACCGTGGCCTGGGACATGTGGAGAACAGGGCCGAGGGTTTTGATGTCATCCCCCTCCCAGTTCCTGATTGGTTCTGTTAAAATCTGCAACTCCAGGTCCTTCTTCTTCCTCACCTCCTGACACTGAACCTGAACACACACACACACACACGTTCACACTCAGTGAAGTAGCAGGTCCATCTAAACCCTGGTACATAAAAATCAACCATCAACGTTTTATATGGACAGTTAGTCGCTTAACGGGTCCAGCTCGGTTCTCGGTTGTACATTTAGGATCTTTTTGGGATGACTACTTAAGACTTGAACTGTAAACTATGTTTTCATGGACACGACAGAGTTAACTTTTTGTAGGCACGATAATATCCTTTATAACCCTTTTTATAGACTACATTGTTCCCAGCAAATGTCTTTGTTTTGGCTGTTGAAAGAATACGGCCTTGAGCTTTAAAAGTTGTTGTTAAATATACGGTACAATAGTTGGTAGTCACAGAAACAGGAGTCTTACTAATGTGCATGTGTGTGTTTCTTACCGCGAAGCTCTTAAAGGCTGATATGCAAGAATGGAGATCAGCTCTGTCAGGGTGTTGGTCCTAAAACAAAGACAAAGAGAAATTGTACACGGAGACACAAGAGACTCTTTTATACACAAATATACCACATGCAGTTTTAGATCCTGGTCAGTTCTTGTTTAGAAAAGGTGACACTGAACATGCAAAAGAGTCACTAAAACAAGCAAGAATTCAAAATAGCTGCGACAAGCAGCTAAAAATTAGTCTGCAATGACACCTTCAACAAAAGTCTACGGTGTACGACCAATAGTTGTTGAGTAATGAAAGGGGGCGGGGCCAAAGTGTGGGGGCGGGCAAGCCATAACTAATTAAAGTGTGTGTGTGTTTGTGTTTTAAGAAAGCTGGCAATGTCACATGATTCTGTATAGAAGTTAAATGCCTTTTTTCACAGGCCACTCCCACTGCCACGCCCCCTTTTAACCAATCAAGTCTGATTAATTAAAAGGGAGAGTCAAAATACATTTACAACCCAAATATTATTTGTCAAAATTACTTCGTGGTCCAAGCTCGGTCTTTTAAATATGGCCCAGAGCCGTGTACCGTGTTGTTTAAAGCAACACTATGTAACTTTGACTGTGAACCGTAGCTTAAGGGAACGAAACTTAACGATGCACGTTCATATGTCGCATGAAACAGCAATTATAGTAAAAGCGAGTCATATTTTTTGGAGAAAATGTCGTCTGGTTTTCCCTCTGATGTCCTACGACTGCTCTGCCTCTCTGCAGCCTTTTATTTTAGCAGAGCTTTCTCCAGCTGGTGCCGTAGCTGCTGCTTCAGTCTGCAGGCAGCCCACATGCTGCCTTCAGGGACCTCCGTGAAGGGTTGAGGCAGAGCAGTCGTAGGACATCAGGGGGAAAATCAGAAGATATTTTCTCCGTAAAATACATCCCGGTTTTACTAAAATTGCTGTTTTTTACGTATGAACGTGCATCGTCAAGTTTTGTTTCTTGAAGCCACGGTTTGCGGTCAAAGTTACATAGTGTTGCTTTAAATAGCTCCAAGTAAAGAAATAACGATCAAACTTTTATTCTACCGCTTTCCTAGTGATTGGAAAGACAAGAAGACATTGCTGCATTTGATAAAATAAGTAAATGAAGATTTTTTAATTTTTTAATTTTTACAAGTGGGTGCTAAGGTTAGCTAGCTAACCATGTTATCTTGTCTTTCTCAGTGCTAGAAAAGCGGCAGAACGAAAGTTTGGTGTTAAGTCAAGACTTAAAGACTGGCATTAACACAAACACGCACCTTCACACACATACACACACTTGACCCTCATGCCAAATGTCAGCCTCCTAGAGCAAAAACTGTGGCCCACTAAGAGTGGGGAACTTTTGTGGACCAACCACCCAATCAGTCCTCAAAGTGACAGACTGACGAAGCAACCAACAGAGCTGACGGCCACAGCTAAAAAAAAAAGTGGATTCATGAGATGCTGCTGGCGTCGCTCATCGGATTATCTGGTTATCAACACTGACGGATCGATTCAAGCTAACCTCCATGTGTCTGTCCAGTTCTTTCAGCAGCGTTGGGTATCTCTCCAGTCTGGTGAAGGGTTTACTCAGACTTGTGGTCAGGGTGAGAATCCCAGGTGAGGACGCCCCCTTCGACTCCATGTACTCCCCCAGCTCCTCACTGTGATGCACACAAACACACAGTCACTAGATATATTTAGCACACTTTCGGAGCAAACGCACTCGCACATTTTTGTTTTCTCTTCGGAGCGGAATATTTTGTTTTGTGTTTGAGCACCAGCTGTACCTGTGCTGTGTGAGCACATGGACTGCAGACGGGTGGTTGGAGCAGTAAGCTATATAGATGATTTTGATCTGGGGCATCAGACTCAGGAAGAACCCCCCGATCCTCTGCTGGCTTTCTGGGAGCCTAATCACATACACAAATGACATGTTAGATTGAATATGAACTGCAACTGATGATTTTTAATGACATAAAGATACAGATTTCAGTGAATGATAATCATGGGGCATCAGCCGGTACTAGAGGGATTCAAAATGTATATTATAAGTGTAAAAACATGAGAATTTTCATAAATTTGGGTTTTGTAACAAGGCATTAACATTCACACAAAAGCTGCACTGAAAACAGAAAAGATTATTCTTCTGCAATCCTAACAATTTGGTGACTAACATAAAATAATCAGACCATACAGACCAAATAATAAAGGGTCAGCTGTTTGCTATTTTACTTTAAGATTTTAGTGTAAACCTACACAACCTTAAACTTAAACTAGAATTGTATTTTCTTGTTCTCTTTATCGGTTTCATTTAGATGCTGCAATCATGTTATTACTTCAGTCTACCACAAGGTGTCACTGTTGCTTCAATAACTGTCTAAACTCAGGCTGCTGTCTCTCTGAGCATCAGGCTGCCAGAAGCCCTTTGTTTGAAAATGATGCTGGAGGATTTATTGTTTGTTCAACAGGATGTTAGCATCAGGGTTTTGTGCAGGTTTTAGAAAGCCAAGTTAAACACTGCTATTCTCATATAACGCTGAAATTAAAGCTAACAAAGAAAACCCAAAACAATTTAGAACTGAGATGCTGGTAAATAACCTGAAACAATTATTGCGAAGGACAAAAACCTCAAAAAAAATTTTTCAAGCACATCACTCAAACTGTGAACAATAAAGCCAACAGGATGCACACACTGTCAACTAAAGCTGCTTTTTATTTTCATTACTGACTACTTTAGCGCTTGTTTTCTCCAAAAATAATATGAGGCAGAAAACTGCAGAAAATTCAAACAATGCAGATCTTCAAATGTATTGTTTTCTCTGAACCACAACCCATCGATTACAGTTTGTATCATAAGACAAGAAAACAATTAGAACCAATAATCAAGTAATTAAAGAGTTGGCCATGCGTTTTCTATGGAAATTGTTGATTCATGTATTAATACAGTAGCGGGGGTCTCACATAGTCCAATATAGCCAATAACTGCATTTAACAGCTATTTTTTTAATACATTTTATCTATATAAACTCCTACTACAACACTAAAGCAATGCATGGAAAGAAAAGCCTTTTTTCACCAGTTATTGATGCCATATCATCATTTGACCAGTTTTCAACAATGAATCTGTAGCAGACGGAAAGAAATCTCTGCACTGACTTTGTATGCTCCTCCAAAGACTGAACCAACATCTGCTGGAAGGTTGAGATCTCCTCTAGATTTCCCTGAATGTGACTGATGTCAACACTGCTGAGCCTGTGAGACACAGAGGAGAGGAAAGCTTTAGAATTCATCATTTATGTACGTCAAACATCATATGTGTGGTTTTGTACAGTATTTGTGTGTGTGCGCTCTTATATTCTGCAGCAGTGGACAGTTTGGTATCCTGGTGTTGCAGCAGACGTGCCGTGTGTGACACCGTATCTAAAATCTGACTGCTGAATAAAACAACAAGTGCAAAAATAACTCAACCTGTCTGTGGGGTGAAGTGAGCGAAGGTACGATCCCAGGAGACTCTGCAGCTCTCTCGAATATTCGTTCTCTGCCTCCAGGATGTTTTGTAAGACCTGACCGAGAAATGTCCAGCATACGCAAAAAGATACAGACTTTTAGATTACATACAGTGAGTGATATGGAGAAAAAGTGATGGAAACGGATATGAAAACAGTACTGTACGCATTTGCCCTTAAAAATCCCTTTCTTATAACATTCATCTCATGTAATAAAGACAAAACAAATCAGTAATAATCAACTATTTTGACAGATGACTGATCTTTGGAGCCATTTTTTCAGCAAAAATGCAAAGATATGTTTGTTTTCAGCTTCCCAAAAGTGATGATTGCTGCTTTTATTACAATAAATTGGACTTTTTCAGATTAAACAAGACATTTAAAAGATGTCACATGACATTTGAGGCCGGTGAGAAGCAATGATGAGCATTTTTCACAACTTTCAAACGTGTTATAGATCAAACTATTAGTTAGTATAGGATAGTCAGGAAAATAATCAGCAGATTAACAGACAGTGAAAATGAAAAATTGTTAGTTGCTGCTCTAGTTGGGCCATTAAAGGGTGAAACAGAACATAACAAAAGCAAATTTAAATA
>JAQLOL010000017.1:9088064-9115317 GCA_029783665.1 Naso thynnoides | reverse complement strand
TGACAGGTTAATGTTCTATTGTGTGTGTGTGTGTATGTGTGTGTGTGTGTGTGTGTGTGTGTGTGTGTGTGTGTGACAGACAGGGAGAGAAGTAACAATAGAAAATGTAATGAAAATTACACTGTTAGACATATACAGAAAAGTAAAAATCTAAATAAGTAGTATTGTATTACTGTATGGAGTTTGACCATATTGGTTCTGGTGATCAGCGGATCAAGCAAACAATCAACCTTAAGTAAAACTGGATGTATTACAGTATTTCTGTTACCATCAGGACTGTTAGTATTACAGCAATCCATGTGCAGGTTAAAACTTCATTTAGGCTAAACATCAGATCTCAGATTCACATTTAATTAATTACTTCGTTGTAGCTTTGCCTTGTGAAATAAATAAAAAAAAAGTTCTACTAATAATAAATAATTTTTAAAATGAGGCAATCCAGTAAGAAAGAAATGACAAAGGTTGCAAAAAGAAAATCCAGGCTGGCGCTTTGACTGTAGGAACTAATTCAACTATTCTATATTTAGGCTACAAGTGAATGAAAAGCAACCCTTTTCATTTAAAATGTTTTTTTTTCTTTAAACAAACAAAATAACAAATATTTTTCTTACAGCCTTACTAGGCTGTTGTATAAAAATTGAAGTTTTTTTTTTTTTTTTAATCTGCTTGCTTTTCTAGAGCTCTTAAAGCATTTTACCCCTTATCACTGCTTTTGCCCTAATTCTGGTTATTTGACTTTATTTATTTATTCATCGTGTAAGAGGCTGATAAGTTATTTAGCTTTAATCTTATTTTTGGGAGTTCTGTATCAGGACCATCTAGATTTAATAGCCTGTTGGATTTTTTTTTTTTTTTTTTTGTCTTTAATCCTTGATAGGCTAATCTGTTCCTCCATCCACTCACTTTGTCCACCGTCCCGGGTCGGAGTCGCTCCAGCAGCCGGCACAGCACCGCTCCATCCTGCAGTGATGTCTGGAGAAAAGCCTCTGGGTCCGAGATGCTTTTCTTGGGGGACTCCAGGACCCCCAGCGTTATGAGCCACGTTACCGTCTGTTCGGCCGAATTCATGGCTGACTCTTTAATGACATGAAACAACAACAGCAGCAGCAGCAGCAGCAGCAGCCCTCAGTTCTGTCCTAGTTGTGGTCAGTCCGAAATGAGTCAGCCCCGCCTCGTTTGAACATTACAGACAACACGCACTGAACGGGTCGCACAGGCTGTTGCTCCAAAATAGAAAAAAAGAAACGTGTGGAAATGTGGAGTAAAGGTAGTTCCTTCCTTTAAAATCCCCCCTCTCTCTCTTTCCCCTGCGTCCCTCTCTCAGCGGATGTTGGCATCACCTTTGCCTGTGAGCACAACTGTAGCAGCAGGGATCGCAGCAGCGCCAGAGTCAAGGTTGACGCCACAAAACAGGACTTCCTTTAAGCGTTTTCAAATTAAAAGCATATAATTTAAGCGCTAGGACGATGATTATTAATCTTAGTGGTGGACAGTCCTATTTTTTTCACAAGTTTGTATCATCTCCATCTACTATTTAACTTACAAGTCAGTACAGGAAGACAAAAGTTAAACAGTGCACATTATGATTTTGTTCTTTTGTTAAATCAATCCTTTATCATGGGTTTAGAACACATTACTGTAATTGTAGAACTTCTCCCTGTAACTAGTAAAGTAAGGGATTACAACTACGAAAACAGTAGTCTAATTACATCATAGTTACTTATCAAAGTAGTGACTGCTTTACTAGAAAGGGCCATCACTCCTGATCTCTGACAAAAATATCTACGAAAGTGTTAGACATTGGATTAAGTTTTGGGAGCTGGAGAAACAGGATGTGCGTCACTTTTTAAGGAAATCAGTTGGGTTGCAAGAGTAATATATCAAAATAATAGGTAATGTAATGAATTACTTTTGATGCAAAGCAATAAGTAAAGTAAATGTATTACTTTCATAAGAAGTAAGCAGTAATAAGTAACTTATTATGGATTTAGAGTAACTTGCCCAACGCTGGTGGCTTGTTATCAGCTATATGCTTGAATATACTGTTTCAGTCACAATGTTTTAAGTGCTGTAAATGTGTTTGCATAGGCTGTTTGTTTTTTAGAATTCTTTCATCTATCATTTTCAAAATTTAATTTAATGGCAATAAATAGATATCAAATAGGCCTAGGTGCACCTGCGAAAAATGTAGGCTAATAAATCAATCAATCTGGGTTTGTAAAACCTCATATCTACCTGAGTGTAACAAAATTTAAGTATCTATAATTTTACTTGAATCCAGTGGGCTTTTATATATCTGCAAAATATCTACAAGGCCCACAAAGGTCACAATGGTCTAATAATACTAACAGCTAAAACTAGGCTGTACAAACGTAACCTTAAAGCAGATAGTCTGCCGTTTCTCTGCAAAAAAAATCCATTTTTTCATATTAAAAAATAAAAATGTGTACTAAGGAATTTTACTTTGAAGGCAAAAGCGCTTTACTTCCCTTTAAAACCATGCTGTGATTAACTTGACACAGCTGACAGCAGCACGTCAAAGGACCGTCCCATTGATAGACGGTTTAATTAGACCGTAAGACACGAATCAGCAAAGCATCTGATACAGTCAGCGGCTAAACTAGACGACTACATTTCCCACAGAAGGCAATAATCTAAATGAAGGCGATTTCCTTCTGCAGCAAACTCCCCTTTTCGTTCTACAGCCTACAAAATATTTTGGACAGTGTTCCAGGACGAACTCCATTAAAAAAAAAAATCTAAACATTTAAAACGTGACAAATATATCCACACGGTGATGTAACATATTCTTTTACACAGCTTTTTGCCTCATAAACACCTATCCTACCTTTTCTGTCGTTTACAAGGGACACACTTTTATTTCACTTTTATTTGTGAACTGACTCGAGTGTTGCTTTGATAAAAGCTACGACCGAAAGAGTGACTCATCATTTACCGAAAAATGGCCAACAAACTGCACTGCAAGTGCTCTGATTTATTTCAACTATAATTTACTTGTTAAGTCGATTTCTTTCATTGACTGAAAGCTTTGGATCGTCAACTGTGCCAAACTTTGCCGTGTCGCCCCCTGTCGGACAGTTTAGATCATAGCTGATGGCAAGTCTCAAGTTTGTTACCTTATACAACAATATAACCCTAATTAACTTAAAGAATAAAGTGAGCTAATATTTCAATGAAAAGCACAATGATAAAAATGTCATGTTACTGTCACTTAGTGGCAACAAGACTCACTATAAATCCCAAAAGTTGTTAGATTGACTTGTGATATTTAAGAGTGGCTGAGTTACATTCAAAAGTCTTTTTTTCTTTTTCTTTCTTTCTTTCTTTCTTTCTTTCTTTCTTTCTTTCTTTTCTTTAAACTTTTGTTTGTTTAGTTTTGGGGGGGTTTTTGCATCAGTTTTGTCACATACTATGAAAAAATTCAAAATTCAGGCTTTTATTTTTGTTTTTTGACAGTTGCTTAGTGAAGTGTATTTACAGTGTGTGTGTGTTTGTACTGGTTTTGCTGCCCATTTAGGACCTATTCTGGCATAAACGCTGACCATATGGGGACCAAAGAGCGGTCCTAACGTGACATGACTTGATTTCTGAAGTCCTGGTTAAGTTTAGGGCTAAAGTATGACTTGAGGTTAGGTTAAGGTTAGGGTTAGTGTTTGGGGTTAGGCTGTACAAATGAATGAAAGTCAATGTTAAGTCCTAACAAGAACATCAGTGCAAGTGTGTGTGTGTGTGTGTGTGAGTCATATCTTTAAGGGTCCTACAGATTACATCATGCTGACATCATTTTCAGCTCATTAAGCAAAGAAACTGAATGGCGTAACGTGGCGAACTTGATTGCAACACTAGCAGGACACTGACTTCAGTTTATTGTATTGGAATTTAAGTAGCTGCTATTGTTTTCTGCTCTAAACCACACACAAACACACACACAAAAAATACCAATAAGAGCCTACCCATCATGATGGCAGATGCTTTAACCAGAGGGATAAAAACTAAAAAGCTTTATTGTCTGTGCCTTGAGTATGCTTATAAAAGCACTTGAGGTTTCTGCTGTGTTTAGCAGAAAGCTCATTTGGTTCATGAGTGTGAAAATATGATGCATTAATGCGACAGGATGTTACACTTGTATTCATATGAAAAAGATGCTACTTCAAAGTGTGAAGTCAGTCAGTCACGCAGGAGTCGTCTCTCCTCTCTCCTGCTGTCATAGAGCCTCACATCAAACTGTGAAACACTTTTTCATTTCCACCCACAGAAATAAAAAAATGACTTCCCCTGTCAGGAAAGTAAACTCTACATTTCACTCTCTGACCAGGTGGGAGCTGATAAACCACAAACAATGAATGATGCTGCAATGGTAAACCATGCAGCAGTCATGTCCAAGCACCGGTATTTAAGCTCCAAACGATCCTCTCCGGATTTGCAAAACATAATTATTAGGTAGGTTAGCAGTATAAGAGTATTAGCATGCAACTTGAAGGGTAAATAATGTCAAACTGATGCTAAAACCTTAAAATTTAGTTTTCTGGTTCAGCAGTTTTCTTGGTAATGTTGTCAAACATGGACGTACATCACAAAACACACACACACACACTTGAGAGAGAGCAGACTAACTCTGAATTAGAGGCAAAAAAGACAGAACAAACCACTGGGGTCGAATCTGAAACCAGATGGCCAAATAATTTTCCATCAGCAGCCTCACTACACCTACACAGGTTTAGCTAGCGCTGCGCTGAGGCACTGCACATGTGCCTCTCATCTTAGAGAGTATTGTTTTTGACTTAGAAGTAAAATCAGATATAGCAAATATTTCATAAGGTATGACTCTCAGTGTTTAAGTTATATTTGCTCTGGCTACTGAAAGGTGCACTATGCAACTTTTTTTTTAGGTGTGTAAACAAACAAGGAGACAGAGCTCTCGCTGGAAGGATTAACAGCTTGTAAGGGCGAACATGACCTTTTGGTGTACTTTAAATCCGAAATAGTAAGGCTGGGTGTTGGCAAAGACTCCACAATATGATACATGGGTCACGATGCATTGCGTTACAATGCATATTGCAATATATTGCGTTATTCCACATAGTTCGGAGAGTATGAGTATAGTGATTGTAGTTTGTGGTTTGGGGGGGCAGTAATGTGATTTAGGTTTTGGGGAAGTCAGGCTGGTCATGGATTTCGCCGGGGGTTGGGGGTGGATGTGTGTGCAAGGCCTGATTGGTGACGACAGCGAGCCCCAGACACGTCACATTTCCCTTGATCAACCAATTGCAATGCAGATTTTGGAAAAAAATAAAAATAAAAAATCTGCATTACAATAGCCAGGTTTCATCCACTGGGTGGCAGTTGCTACACACATAAATGTGTAAACATGGAAAAGTCAGAAAACTTGCACTGAAATGTGAAGATTTGGACCTAAATCAATCAAAAACACTACTTAATGCTTCTTAGTCTCGGTTTTCAGCTGAAAAAAAAGTGGTTTAGGGTGTTATTACTCTTTAAATACAAGTTGCTGTGTCTCTGTGTGTATCTGGGCAGTCTTAATACATCACATTATATTGATAATTCAGCAGACAAATTTAGTCAAAACACTTTGATTAAATATGTACTTTCCACTTCATTTGAATGGTATTGTAAAGTTACCCATTGTTCTTTTGTGTCACTGAACTTAAGGACTGGGTCATGGCGAGGACTTCACGATACGATACGCATCATAATACATGGGACATGATAAGTATCGCGATAAATTGCTATATCAGTTTTTTAGCACAGCCCTAATGTTCAGATTTGTAATGTTTATTAGTGCATAACAGAACAAAAAAATATAAATTCTGGAAAGTAAAATCAGTAGGATTCACCGGCAACAATAATTAGATGTATGTTAATCCATGTGAACTATTGGACAGAATGAGAATGAGTCCCTAGGAGTCTTGCTAGCATGATTTTTTAAAAATATATCTTTATTGATAATTAAAAAGAAAAAAAATCATACACAAAATACACAGATTTTTTTGTTTTTATACTGCATCCCCGTAAAAGATTAATCTGGTAACTCCCCTTCCCCAAAAACAGTCCCTCCAAAATTTTTACACATTAGCAGTTGCTAGCATGATTACACCTGCTAATTAGCTTAGCCTGTTTCTCTTGATAGAGTTGACAGAAACACATTGCAAGCTATTTACAATTTTGTTCAGTCAACATTTCTGGAGGGGGAAATAAGTGGAATACTGGCCATGCCCCTTTTGCACAGGAGGTGGGTTGTGGTTATTGTTGAAGTGTGCCATCACATGTGTGACGGGGGTGACACGGCAGTTTCGTCACTCCTGTCAGTTTTTCTGTAAACTGCTCTTCAACTTCCTTATTTGCCCATTAGAAGCGTTTCCTCTTTTGCTAACCGAGGTTCTTCTTAGAGGCACAGCTTCGGATAAGTTTGCTGTGTTTACCTGCCCAAGACGTTCAGTTTTGCGCTTTACAAAGTAGTAAGACTGCAGACTATTGCTGCCATTGACTTGTTTTAAGAAGTGACAATAAGCTACATTAGTATTGCTGGACGTGAAGCCTCTCAGCACTGGTGAGTACAAAGGAAATACAGCAGAAGTTAAAGTTTTACGGAGAAATGCATGTTAACCGAATCAAATGTTATTATGGAATAATTGTGTCCCATTTTTGTCCATTTCCAGCTTCAATGCACCCACTTGTGTACGTGCTTTACATGGCTGCGAGTGTATAAGAGAAAAGGAAGAGTGCTATGGTGTGACAGCGATGTAAGCAGTAGCATACATGCTGTGTGTCTGTGTGTGTATGGTTGAGTGTGTGCGTGTGTAAGTGATGTCTGGAGACACGAGCACCCTGTCCTGGAGGAGCATGTCTCCCACCAGCCAGTCAGATTCTTCGGATATGTCTCCCACGGTGCATGTGACCAAGGACAGCATCTTCCGAGTGAAGATCATCAAAGTGTGTTTCCTTAGCAACAGCTCCAACCTGGGCAAGAACTTCAAACTGGTCCGCTGTGAGGAGGGGTGGACTGTCAAGGCATGCTCTACTCGACTCTACTCTACTTTACTCTACTCCACTCTACTCTACTCTATTCTACTCTACTCTGCTCTACTCCACTCTATTCTACTCTACTCTGCTCTACTCTACTCTACGCTATTCTAGTCTACTCTATTTTACTCTGTTTTGCTCTACTCCACTCTACTTTACTCTTCTCTCCTCTCCTCTCCTCTCCTCTCCTCTCCTCTCCTCTCCTCTCCTCTCCTCTACGATACTCTGCTCTACACAACTCAACTCTATGTTATTCTACTCTACTCTACTCTATTTTACTCTACTCCACTCCACTTTACTCCACTCTACTCTACTGTACTCTACTCTACACTATTCGACTCTAGTTTACTCAACTCTACTCTACTGCAGTGTTCTACACGTTACTCTATTGTTCTTTTCTCTAGTGCACTTTGTTGCACTTTTCTAATTACTGCACCTCACTCTACTGCACTTAACACTATTGAGTTCTTCTCTCATCTACTCTTTTGCAAATTACTCTTTTGTTCACAACCCTAATTTACTGTAGTGTAATGCACTTTACTCTGTTGTACTCCACTGTACTCTACTATTTACTCTACTGTCCTCTTGTGCACGTTACTCTATTGTCAACTATACTGTACTCTGCTGCATGTTACTCTATTGTACTCTTTACTACTCTACTTTACTTCACTCTTCAATTTACTATACTCTACCCCACTTCACTCTGTTGTACTATGCATTTACTCTACTATAGTTTCTGCACTGTACTTAATACACACCTCTATTTACTTTCCTCTTTACTCTATTGTACTATACTGTATCCCAGTGCCCTCAGGTGTTTTTTACTCTGTTGTACTCTATTTCAGTACACTGTATGGTCGCTGAACTTTACAACCTTTTTACTATGCCTCCTGCCTCTACTGTGTAGTATAGTCTATCATACTATGTTATACTCAACTGCAACTTACTGTACTCTACTATAGTAACTCACTGCTTTGCACTAATTTACTGCACACTTTTATGTTCTTTATGTATTGTGCCTACTTTATTATAAAAATGTACTACTTTACGATTCTCTATGAGATTCTACTTTACTCAGCTACACTGCACTTTTCCTGTACTCCAGGCTATGATATTCTGTTGTTGTTGTTGTTTATTATAGTTTCTAAAAGTGCTTACATTTGTTATTACTCAAGCACATTAAAGTGTATTTCTCTGTGCTTGTCAATGAAACTGCACTGTACTGAACTGTACTTCACTAGACTGCTGCAGTTTTTTCCACTCTACCGTCCTGTATTCAACAATGCTGACCAATGTACAAGCTGTACTTTCTTGTATTTAATTTACTTCACTGTTCTTTTCTGTACTCAGCTGTACTTTATGAGACATTTCTCTACTGTTCCTCACTTAACATTAATGAACTGTATTCTACTAATGATTCCACTCTACTCGCTGTACTTGCTAATGCTGCACTCTGAGAAAAGAGAAACCATTAAAACTATCAATATGATTCTGTTTTTAAATTCTGATGTTGTTGTACACTACAATCATCTGCAGCTTGTACAGCATTACAAAGACATGACTGTTTGATTACATCTCTCTCAGGATGTCATAAATGTGGTGCTATCCAGCGGCTGTGTGGGTCCAGACATAAAATTCAGCCTCTGCTACGGCCTGCTCCTTAAACATCTTAAGTCCTCTGAGATACACTGGCTGCACCCAGACCTGACCGTGTCTGAACTCACCCAGCGCTATGAGCAACAGCACCTAGAGGCTGAGTGGAGGTCAGTTCTTCAGTCTGTGTCTGCTTATGCTACACGTACAGTACATTAATTTTAAATATATCATTGTTTTACTTAATGAAGCAAAATTACATGCCTTGTGTAGGTGCAAGAGATCACAATAATGAGTGGGATTCATCTTCTGTGGCTCATGAATTTTAAAAGCAATTGATTGGAAATTCAGCCATTAGTTTAATACTTAAGCTAGGTTCTGACTACATGGCACATGCTAATATTGCATGTGGTAGACCGATCTTCACATGCAGGACATATACATGAAATTTGTGTAGTTCAGTCACTGTCGATTCTTTTGCAATACTTAATTTTGTCATTTCTACTTTGCGCAAAACATCGAATCCTGTTCGAATTAGTACAGTTTTCAGTACATTACTGCGATACAGCTCTCACCATGGATAGCCCAGCTGTATCACGTCATGAAAGTCAGCACTTGATAAAGCTAACTGTGATGTTTGTTTGTCCAGATACGATCTGAGGATCAGATACATCCCAACAGATTTCATGGAAAAATTTGAAGATGACAGAACCACTATGCTCTACTTTTACCTGCAGGTTTGTGACACTGTGTGTTGGTGGAAGTGTGTGTTTGTTTTTGGATGCTTACCATTATATAATATTTTGAATTTTTGCCGTCAGTCTCTTCACTATGGATTCTTGTAGATTAGGGTGTCTTTGTGCTAGTGTAACCCTTTGATTAAGGTCAGGATTTATAATGACTGGTGTCAAAGATGTGTGTGTTTATCCACAGGTACGATGTGATTACAGGCAGCAATATGCCTCAAAAGTCAGTGATGGGATGGCTCTACAGCTCGGTTGTCTGGAAATAAGGTGATGCACAACTACCACTTAAAGCCAGAAGAGTGTCTGTCTGTCACTGCTCTACCTCTAAGGAAACAGAACAACAACTGGACATAGTTTAATATTATTCACAAAAAAGATTAAGGGCCGTTGCTCCATATATTTTTAAAATGTCATGTTCATTTGCTATGTTTACAGGAGATTCTACAAAGACATGAATCCAAATGGACTGGAGAAAAAATCTAACTTTGAACTATTGGAGTGAGTCCCCCCTTCTTTTTCTAAATATAATGAGACATTTGACAAATCATGCAGCACCCACATAGGCAACTATCTAACTGCTGTGGACACACTTAAGTTAGAAGGTTCATTTCCCCTGTGGGAGTGCAAAGATAGTCTTCAGCAGCAACTCACACATTATGAAATACTGAGACAATACATGGGCGGCACCTGCCACAGCACATCTCTGCAGTTTATTTACAGTGGTTAAGAGCCTGGCCACGTCTTAAGCTTCCTTCATGACTTTGGATTCCGTAAAACAGATGCAGAACATGACAGGTTTTCTTGCAAATGGGTGATTTAAAGTTAGTTAAGCTCCTCACAAAGGCATATGTGTGCCCATAGCATGGAAAAAAACATAAAGATGTTTAGGCATATTCCCATGAACATTCTAAGTATCATACACAGTTTAATCTTGTTCATGCTGTCTTGCGACATAAGCCAGTTCAGTCTCCAAACGAGAGGAAATGAGTGGCCCCTCAAAGCCTCAGGAAAAACTCTAAAGAGCATGTTCTGATCCCCCTGAAAATATACTTTATCGTCCCCAAGAGTTTTTGGTCTTAAGAAATAGAGCTTGACACTATGGTGGTCCTAAAGTGCCAAAAAGAAGAACATATTAACAAGTCACTAAGTACATCCACAAATAGGAAAACACAACTGTAAAACAAAAATACAACTGAACAAAACACAAGAAAAAGAGAAAACAACAACAAATATATAAAGCATAGCAACAAAAAGAGAAAACATAACAGCAAAAAGAAAAAAAAACATAACATCAAATAGCTGAAACACAGCAGCAAAAAGAAAAAATGCAACTGCAAAAGCAGAAAACACACTGTTCATCCTCCTTCAGTTTCAATGCTCTCATGCATAATACTGGTCTTTCAATTGCTGCTTCTCTTTCCTTTTTGAGGATGAACAGTGCATCCATCCAATCAGCAACAATCCCAAAAAGTCTTTTTGCTGTTGTGTTTCATCTGTTTGTTGTGTGTTTTCTTTTTACCATTGTGTGTTTTTCTTTTTGCTGTTGTGTTTTTCTTTTTACAGTCGTGTTTTCTCTTTTTGTTGTTGCATTTCATTCATTTGTTGTGTTGGTTTTGTGGTTGTATTTTTCTTATTTCTGGCTGTGCTTAGTGATCTATTGTTGTATTTTCCTATTTGCTGTCATGTTTTGTGATGTGTCGTCTTTTTCTTTTTGCAATTGTGTTTTATTTTGTGATTGTGAATGACTCTGCAGGGCCACCTTATAAAAACAACTGCAATCAACCCTAAGACAAGACATACACAACTGAATAGCTCAGTGGTCCACCGAAGACACAATAATGAATAAATACATCCACAAAAAAGCTACAAATTTTTCATGTGTGGTCTGAGGTCAAAAACATAAATAAGACTACATTAGTTTTTATTTTATAAAAAGCATGAAACCAAATCTCATTAAGCTTCCAACTAAATGCAATAGTGCCTTGTTAGCCTTTAAGTATTAAGCTTGTTTTTGTCAATGTTGTTGAAAGCTGAAAAGAAAGACATTTAAAAAAAAAAGGTTAAAAGCCTTTTTTTTGGGAACATCTGTGAAATGATAAATAAAGAGGAAGAGTGAAATGACTTGACTCTGTGGTTAAAACTCTACCACAGCTGCACTGTAGTCATAAGACAGCAAAGCTAAACTACCAGCAACAAGCAAGTTCCTGGATGTTCCGTCCTGGCTGTGTGTGTTTTTGAAAAGGTGTGTTTGTTTACTGAATGTGGTCTGACGTTCCTCTATTAGGAAGGATGTGGGGCTGGACCTGTTCTTTCCCAGAGAGCTGATCAGCAGCATGAAGGTAAAAAGCTGACACAACTAATGTACAGTCATTTGCCATGATAGATGTATCTTTTCTCTGCTTGAACCTGCAATTAGTGTCATGCTAAGACTATAACACAGTGCAATTATACAAATAATTCAGAAAAAAAAAATCAGATTTTCTTGTCCATGTATAATGTTTCAGCCTAAGCAGTTACGTCGGCTGATCCAGCAGACGTTCCAGGGTTACGCCACTCTGAAGCAGGACCAGTGCATGACCAAATTCTTCACCACTCTGGCTCAATGCTACAGTTTCACACAGGAAAGCTTTGCCTGTCAGCTAGTGGTGAGTTTGATATGAGCACAAATCAAAAAGCAGGTTGGTATCTGTCACATTTCAAGCTAATTGTTGTGTTCGTGCATCTTGTGTCTAAAGCAAGGTTGGAATGTAACAATAGACCTGGTCATCGGCCCTGACGGCATCAGTCAGCAAACTGAGAACTCCACAGTGAGCTCGCACTCTCTTCCTCTTACCAGCATGTATGCAAAAATATAATTTTTTTGTTTTTTGTTTTTTTTAACTTGGGACCTTTTTGATCTTTTTTGCAGCCCATCTGCTTGGCCACGTTCTCCCAGGTGCGCAGCATCTCTTGCTCTGCTGAGAGTGACAGTCGGGCTGTGCTCACTGTGCACATAGATGGAGCCAAACAGGTAACTTAAATTAACCTAAAGGAACAGTTGAACATTTTGGAAAAAAATATTTATTTGCTTTCCGGCTTTGAGTTGAATGAAAGACTGATACCAGTTTCATGTCTATGTGATAACACGACGCTACAACCAGCAGCCTATTAGCTCAGCATTTGTTTAATCTGCACATTAAGTGTATAAATGACTGTTGTACTTTTAAAGCTGGGGTAAGCAACATCTGGAAATTAAGTAAACTGTTGCATGAGACTCCTAAAGAAGCAATTCAGCTTCCTCCTTTACCTGTTTTGTTTTGCAGCTCGCCCCCATCTTCACCTGGCTCATGTTTTACTTCGCTAGTTGTCGCTTTCTCTTTTAGACAACTGTCTTGATATGTCAGTCTTCCTTTTTTTTTGGTTGCCTTGCCATGTTTGCAGTTGTTGCTAAAGCTGGGAAAGCAACTTGTCCTAGTGGGTTGTCTGCCATTTTATCAGGCTTTCAGTAGCTGAGGGGACGTGAACAAGCATTTACCTTAAACCCCCTACACACTGTGTGATATTGGGCTACCACTAAGAGCCAATCCACAAAGAATGAATTACACCCAATAATAGCACAGTGATTTATGCAAAACTAGCATGTACAATTGGCCCCATTTTAGCACCCTATCCACAAAAGAATATTCTGGTACTAACACAACCACAAAGTTTAAGGCTGAGTGCATTTGCTCTCATTTTATGTCAAATTGTGTAAGCAGATCTTTTCCCAGTGTTTCGGTCTTTTCTCCATATTTTACAGGTCAGCTGTTACACACAGATCCCAGGTTTATATGGTCAATATTTTGTAATAAAGGGAGCTCTTATGGATGAATCCAAGCTGCATCAGAAATGTTTCATTTCAAAATCTGATATAATCTCACAACCCACTTGATTGCCCCCTCTGATTGTAGATTTGACCATAATATTACTCAATATCAATTCAAGATCATTCAAAGCTCACAAGCTTTGAAATTGCGCCTATTTCATACACAGGTCTCAATAGCATTAAATAACACCGCTGTAACTGCCTGTGGCAGTTAGCACTGGTCTTTGTGATTTAGATGATATTTGCAATGAGGCTTATTAGCATAGGAAGAGGACAAATTTGCACCACATTTTTGAATATTTCCTTAAGTATATACATGCCTGTGGGACAGTCCCAGCTAGAAGTGGCAGTGCAGTCTGTGTGTAGTTTGCATGCATTTCAGTTTGTGCGTGCTTCGTGGATTGCAAGCCTTTTGTGTCTCATTTGCACAGGTTTAGCGGTCACAAAAGCAGTGCATTTCTTTTGTGGATCTGGCCTTAAACATTGCAATATCTTTTGGTTGTGGCTCCAAAATGGTGGTCCTATGTCACACAGTGAGAGAGGGTCACTGACAGCCAATGTCTTGCAACCAAAGATGGCCTAAGACAAACTTCTGACAGTTACAGAAATTTAGGATGATTATCCCACAATGTAACAGCTGCTATGACCTACATCTACTAAACCACCAATATGCAGCGCTGATTCACATCATACTGGCGGCTAACTAAACAAACAAAGAGGGCTAGCATGCTAAGGAATTTTAACCTCTTTACGATATTGTCATTCCAAGTTGGCCTCTTTTCCTGCACTATGACCATGTCGGCATTCTCCTCCTCTTCCTCTTCTTCTGAGTTTATTCCACACACGTGAATGCTACAATTCTAAGGGCTCGCTTCTCATGTAGCTTCATTGTTTTTATCTGCAAATACAGCAGCGTACATGTATGACGCACACTGATGCGGCGAACGCTAAAGAAGTTTCATGGCTTGTGTCGTAGCCTGTGATTCAGTAGGTGTTAACATTGCACAGTCTGTCTACATCAAATTTGACGTCTTACCCAAGATTATGAGATCAATGTTGCACAATGTGGCTTAAAAAACTTGTAAGACTGCTAAAATTATCCAGTGTCCAGCAGGTTTTTCCACGTTCTCTGAAAGGACCTTTGATTGGTCAAAACATGTTTGTCATGGTCATCATTTGCTAAAGCTTGACTACAGATCCAAGAAAGTGCAAAAGTTTAGTTTTTTAGACATAAATAAACTGCCTACCCCAGCTTTAAGGCAAAACAAGTGCTGAAACTATTTCTTGGAAAGGTGCAATGACCTCCTGGAGTCAGAATCACAGAATAACTCTCTTTTCTGGGCATTTGGGTTTTCACACATATTGCTCTGGTCTTTGAATTGCACTTTCAACTACATCCGCTGAAGGTGTGAATCTTTCAAAATTAGAGCAGAACACACACCGGGTATTTTGTTTGTCAAAATTGCAGCCGCTGTCAGTGAACACCTCCTCGCTGGCTGTGGCAGAAAACATGGCCGACCTGATTGACGGCTACTGTCGACTGGAAGGCAGCTCGGAGCGGTCGCTCATTATCCGGCCCAGTAAAGGTACACATGACCTGCATCAACCTGCAGTAAAAATGAGAGGAAACAATGTGACAGTCTCCATCTAAAATTATCTACTTTTTTCAGAAACTAGATTTTACTTTTGTACTTTTGGGTCTAAATTATTTATGTTTATAATGACATGAAACAGCTGACAGGAGAAATGTCCAAAGTTGCCACAAAATTGCCAAGTACAATGTTCCTTTAATCTTCAAAACCCCTGAGATACATCATGTTGGATGAACACTGAACCTAAAACTCATCCATGATTCTTTTAGGGAGAGACACTCGACAGAAGCTGCCTGACATCCCAAAACAGTGAGTGAGATGACACATACTTGAAAGTAATGTCTCTTAAATGTTTCAAGGGTGAAACTTTTTTTTTTTTCCACTGTGGTTGGCAAATGATTGAAAGTGTCACTGTGTGGGTGTAGTCTTTTGAATATGTTTATTTTCACATCTTCCTTTATGCTGTAGTCATTTTCAGATTTTTTTCTGTTAAGTTTTTATTGTCTTCACACATACATAGACAAGAATGAAGAACTTAGAGTATTGTCTTTTAAACTAAACAGTGCTGATGCCTTTATGTAGTTTCATATTTCTCTTTCTCTGCTGGACGAAAAGATCACAGATGCTTAAAGGGGTCACATTATGCTTTTCGGTCTCTTTCAACCTATAAATGATGCTACAAAGTCGGATTTTCATTTTAAATGATGCCAAAGTATGAATTAATGAGGTAAGGGTGTGTAGCAGTAATCCCATTTGGACTGTTTCTAACGGCTCTGAACGCTCTGTTCTCATCAGTTTTTTAAAATCTCAGACCACTAGTGTGACACAGTGTGCTTGGCCTCTCTATAGGCTCATCTGGAAGGTGTGTGTCTTTGAACTGGCCAATCAGAGCAGAGTAAGCCTTTAGGAGCTAAAACAGAGAGTCTGCTGCAAAAACAGATGAGTTTTTTGAGCATCAAAGGATGTAATCCTGCTTTAGTAGTAATTAAGAATAAAAATATTAACCAAAAAATGAGCATAACATGGCCTCTTTAAGTACTGCTGCTCAAACAGGCTGGTTTTTTTTAGCTGAAATATGATCAACTGCTTGCCTAAAAGAAGAAATTTGCAGCAAAAACCTCTTTTTTCTCTCTCTTACTCTCTTGCAGAGGTGGTTCAAAGGCTCGCGACAGAGGTTTGAGTAAGTCTAATCTTTGACACACCAGATATAGTTTTGGTGTCTGCCAAACAACAATTTTATGGATCGATAAGCCATGTTTCACATGCTTCTTTTGTTTGTGACATACAGAAGACAGAATTCAATGCAAATACTTGCAATTCAGATATATTTCACTGATTTCAGGTGCGGATATTTATGCTGAGATTCCAGAGGATGGCGAAGATTCTTGTGGTGAGTGTTGTTTCACTGGAAGTTTACCCTGATATCTCTCCACTACTATCCTAATCCCTACACAAGGCAGCTTTGATGAGATGTTACTGTTTATAGTATTTTGGCCTTCAAACAGAAAAAAACAAGTCAATCATAAAGTAACTTTGGGTTGCTAACATCCTCCTTGAGAAATGTGTTTAAAAAGTATTTCAATGTATTTTGTTGGAAGCCTCTTATTAGTTCTGTCTCGCTTCTCAGCAGGTTTCAGTTTTAACCAAAAATAAGAACAAGAACTTTAAGTATGACGTGAAACTGTCCCTCCATTTCTTAATGTTTGTGTCTTAAGACAAGCACAGAATCTCCAGAGACGATGTTGTTGTGGGTCGGATCCTGGGTGAGGGATTCTTTGGAGAAGTTCATGATGGAGTTTATAAAAGCCCAGTAAGTTCATTTATTTTCCAACTATCATCACAGTTCACAACTATTGGCTCTCTTACTCACTGCATGTTTTTTTTTCAATGTGGTTTTCAGACTCTTAGCTCTTTTTTTGATTTGATTTATATATCTATATTTTAAATGAAATATATCTCTTTATTTATTTATTTATTTGTATGTTTGTTTAAAGTGATTATAAGGAACTTTTAAGTATTTATGAAACAGTCTCATGATTCCTCTGATGACTATTAATTTCCAAGCGAACAAGAACTTCAGAAAAAAGATTGCTATTTTCATGTACTTATATATTATTAATTATTAATTAATTTACTATACTATTAATATCTGTTATTGGGTCAGAATCCCCGCAAACTCAGATGAAACAATCTATTTCTTTTCTTTTTTTTTCAAAATTTGGTTGTTCAGTGCAATGACAGTGACGTAATTTTATTCTATGCCTACCGTTAGTTTGCACCTTAGCATGTAGTGTCAATGCAAATGGCTGTGTAGCGTTGGCCTACAGAAAATAGAGGTAATAGGTCTCGGGGGACATTACTGCTGTACAACTGGCTTATAACTTATTTCTTAATCGCATATAAATACATTACCTCAGCGAGATCCATCCTGCAGACTCTCTTTCACTCGCTTCCAAAACAAATGTACTCATTGCTGATGTTATGCTGAGTTCTGCCTGCTTGGCACATGCTAGCAAAGAACTTAACGACAGTAGGCGCTTGTGTCACTACCGCTTTTGTCCAAAGGGGTCGCTAGAATCAACAAAACAACAAAAGTTCCTCACAGTCACTTTAAACTTTTATTTTAGCATTGAAGCTTAGTTTTTATAGGCCTACAAGTTTTAAAGCCATTAACATTTTCTTTCCAGTTGTAACAAGCAAACCAAATTGATTTTATGGCTTTCAGAAAACGCAGTTAGTTGTTTTTCTTATTATGGAATGTTTAAAATATTTCTACTCATCTGGTGCCTGTGTGCCCATGTACTTTGTAATGCTAATTTAGAGCACTACATTTTAACCTACGGAGTCTGGAAGGTGACATCAGTAGGCTATGGTTTTATTTTTTCAAAAGAAGAAGATAGATACTTTATTGATCCTTTCGCAGGAAATTATCTTGTTACGGCAGCTACATCAACAGTCAAAAACAAGACATCCACACATAAACACATCTGCACCTATCTAAAACACAGAAAACATGACTAAAATACCTAAGAACTACACATTATAACATACAATAACCTACCTAAAAAATACCTAAAAACTGCACTAATAGCAATTTTTAAAAATCCAATTAAGATGTACTTGATGTAGAAGCGAACCCAAAATGTGCAGAATGTTCCAAAGTGCTCAGCAATAAGATACATAGCAGCATTTTACATTCTGATGGCAGCTGGCAGGAAAGACATCCTGCTGTGCTCAGTCCTGCACCTCGGTGCTATCAGTCTGCGGCTGAAGGTGCCGAATCACCTGCAGAGTGTGAAGAGGATGTGATGGGTTCTTTAAAATGGTGTTCAGTTTGGAGAGCATGCTCTTTTCTGCCACCTGCTCCACTGTGTCCGGCCTTGCGCCGGTGATGGCGCTTGCCTTTTTGATAAGCTTACTAAGTTTTTTTTTTGTCTGCTGTGCGAGCACCCTCTCCTCAGCCCACCACACCAAAGAACAGTGCGCTGGCAACAACAGAACATTGCACCGTAGAGGCTTGCAGATATTAAAGAATCTCAGCCTTCTAAAAAAATACAGTTGACTTTGACCCTTCTTTTGCAGCGCCTCAGTGGTTTCCAGATAATGTTTTAAAAGATAAAGGTAAAGGTGCTTTATTGGTTACATATACAATGTACAGTTAAATGTGTTCTCTGCATTTAACCCATCCCTGAGGAGCAGTGGGCAGCCACCGCACAGTGCATAGGAACCAACTCCAGATTCTGAGCCAGTACCTCAGTCAAAGTTACTGACTGAAGATACACCTGAAATGCGTATTTTGATGGCGGGGGAAAACCGGAGCACCTGAAAAAACCAAGCGAACACGAGAAGAGCATGCAAGCTCTGCACAGAGAAAGGCCCTGCCCAAGCCGGATATCGAACACAGGACCCACTTGCTATGAGGCCACAGTGCTCACCGCTAAGCCACTGTGCTGCCCTGCTCTTGTTGTGTTTCGTGCATTTCTTTCAGTAATTGCAAGTGTGTTTGTGAAACTGGTGTGTGATTTAGTAACTTGCACAGGTGACACGTCTTTTATTCTTATTTAGTGACCCGTTTTATAAGTAATAAGTTGCATCATTTTTCCAGGTGGTTGTAAAACACGCATGAAATAGGACGTGTGCGTGTGAAATCCCTAATCGCGCGTGTGTTTTTAATAAAGACGTGTGCAATTGAAAAAACCTGTCTGTGAGATTTATAAAATCTCAAAATGGAAAGCATGTGTGCATTTTAAAAAAGGGGAAACATATCAACGTCACCTCTCAGGCATATTAACCTAAAACGAATCCATTATAAAATCTTTCAGATACCCTTGCTACAACAGAACTAGTAAGTAAGCCTATGCTGCAATGGTGCATCATATAAAAAATGTGGCATAACCTGGCGAATAGCAAACGTAATGCCTAACCTCCTCCGAGAATGCACAGAAAACATTGTCATGGTAAAATTAATCTATGTATGCATGTGTCTGTCAGACAGGAGAGAGGATCCGTGTGGCCATCAAAACATGTAAGGACCGCTCAGCTGACGTAAAGGAGAAGTTTCTGAGTGAAGCCGGTGAGTATGTAGCTGTTGCACTGATTACTTCCTATCCAGCAACTGCACTTGCACATTTCAGTCACAGACCGAGCTCATAGGCTCCATGTGGAGGTTTGTGATGCAACTCTGATACATGACAAATGTTTCAAATAGGAAATGTAAAACTTTTCCATATTTAGATACCCGTGAAATCACTTTTGGTGGAGGAATTTTTTCTGACTGATCATTGTTGTAATTACAGGAAGCTTGAAATTTGAAAGTTAAAAGTGATGACAGAAGAGTTTAGATTGTGAGTTTGGAACATTTCAGGGTTTTGCATGTTTCATCAGTCAGAAGTTTGCTGCAGTCGGCTTCCTGTTTCTTGGTTGTGGCTTTGTGAAAAAGTACAGATAGGAGGCTGTTATGGCCTCAGACTGAAACAAGAGACCATATCTGATTTTTGTTTCTCTACCTACTGACAAAGTTTTGGTGTAGAAAAATAAGTTATACTGTTGTGGAAATTATTGGTCCATATGCTCAATAGCACACAATAATTTGATTACTTTGACAAGGCTAAAAAAGGACAACCGAATCCTAATTTAAAAAGCCTTAAGGTTGCAATGTTTAATGTTAAAAACACATGATCAAAAAATGGGACTTACCAATCATCGCTGTGGTGGTTTTGCCTCTTCTTAGAGTTTTTTGCTGAGGTTAGCACTTCAGAAAAGGTCATGTACTCACAAATACTTGGGCAATCTGTCCTTCACATTTTACAATTTCTTGTGAAAAAAGTGGAATTTTTGGTCTGATGGTGGAACAGCAAAAAAGTTGTTAGTTCCACTTTAAATATTCCCCGTAAATTTACTTTGAAGTGAAACCATGTAACTTTTGCTAATCAGCAGTAGTCACTGCAGCCATAAGTGACAATTATTAGAAATGAGTTACTAAATGATTAAGACATAGAAAGTGATTTTTCTTCTTCTTCTTCTTACTTTAAAGCTACATAAATACTTTCTGGCCACTTAGTGCAACAACTGCACAAGCTGTGGACAAAAAAATTGAAATTCAGATACAGTGGTGTTGGTACAAAGTGGCTAATGGCTTTTACCTTTACAGCCACACACATTTTCATTTTTTAATAATTGTTTCACGCATGGTCAGTTTTTAATTCTCAAACCACAGAGACACAGACACACACACACACACACACACACACAGTCTCTCTCTGTCTTTTGTCAATGCTAAGTAGCATTCAAGCATAACACTGAGACCAGCATTTTAATTTGGTACCACTAACGTAGGCAGAAAAAAGACTACGGGTGTGCATCAGAAGAAGTGGGTGTTCCACATTTATTTCCTCGACAACACTGAGAAGCCTAGAAGTCTGTGTACGTACATAAATATATAACCACACATTGTTCTCCATATAAGGCTACCTGCAGGCAGGGTTTGGCGATATGACAAAATATACCAACCGGCCAATGTCAACCCATCACCCAGTGATTGCCAATATAACGTTAATCGTGCAGGTGGAGAAGTCCCCTCCTGACACAGCTTTTTCTTTTTTTTCTTTTTTTGTTTTTTAAGCAAATGCAATAATAGATGAGTTTGCTGCACAGAAGAATATCCTACAAAATCACAAAATGTTTGCATTTATTTTGGATTTAAACTGGATGCAATGGGAAAGCTGAATTAATTTGGTGTCTGTAGCAACAAAGATGATTTCTAGTCCCTGTTGAGTCGCCTTGAGCTCCCGTTAATGCTTTCAAGAGATAAAACTAAATAAATACTGCAAATCTGAATACAAAAATGCTCGTTAGATCAATCTTGTTATATCTAAAATGACTACTAAAAAAAAAAAAAAAAGAATTTGACCACAAATTTAAGTAGCCTACTGCATCCACAAACTTTGAAAAGATCGATCCAATCATTTCCATAATTCAAAACATGATTGTATCAGCCTTTTTTTTTTAAAGTCCAGCATGGTTCAGGCTGTGATTGGTTGGTTCATGAAAAGTGACGAGCATTGATTTAATGAAAAGTTGAACAGGTTGACTTTCGACAAAAGACACCCATTATAGCTAAATGACCAAACACACTTGTTGTCTTCTGTCTCGTTTATGAGTAACTAAACACACTATTCTGTGTTTCTGAGGCACAAAAAAAATACAATAATTACCTCTTCCGAAGAGTCCATTTTTCCTTTTTTGCATCAACTGTTCTTCAAAAAAGCATAAAAATGTTGTTGAATCACGCACATTGGTGGATGTGTAGCGGTGGGGAGGGGAGGGGCGGGTTACACCGGGCCATTCGTCATATTGAGGTGCTGGTGTTGGTGTTGTGCCAAAAGTGATGTCCGTCCTGAAACGGAGAAGAGCAGTTTCTACATCTCCACAGTAACCGTTAGTGACATTCTTATATGCCCGTAACCATTAGTGACATTCTTATAAGCCCGTTATCGTTGTAATAACGCAGAAATCCTCTAGGGGGCCACAGAAGTTACGCACTATAGCTTTAAATGAATCTTTATTTACCCACCACCATTGCCACCACACAAATTTATCCTTTGGCCAGTTGCAGGTGCAATTATCAACACTGGAGATACAACACAGACTGTATTATGATCTTATAAATTTATGTGGAACATGTTGGTGAAGAGCTGCCAGTTTGCTTACGGTACATTGAACATTCTCAGAACAAAATTAGCATTCAGTTACACTTCTGTGTCTGTTCACATGGTAAATGCAAATGCAGCGGTGGTTCTCCTTTTAACTCTGCTTTGATCTCCATCAACTCAACAACAAATTTTTCATCATTTGGTCATTGGTCATTGGTCATTTTCACCATAGTGAGTGACCTGTTTCCCATCACACAGTCAGCTAATGTGTTGTTGATATAAAAATGACTGACAAGTGCAGCTTTAATATGTTGACTTTAAAGGTTCGAAAACATGACATTGTGGCTTGTGGTGGTGAACTGTTCTTGATGAGTAAAAGCCTAAATGAGAGAATAGGACAAAGTGTCTCAAGTGGAAAAAAATGTATCACGTTATCAACATCTTCCACTGAAATGCTGTGGTTAGACTTTATTTTTTGATCATGATTTTCCAGCAAAGTAAAACTGAAAGACTGGGCTGTCCAGGTGGTTAAGAGATCTACCACATACACGGATCTCTGCTTGTCTGGTCGCTCTGGCTGAAGACCTTGTTGTCTGTCAGTCACCGCTTTGTCTCTCACCTTTGTGTTCTCTGTCTTTTCTGTCCTTTGACTGAAATGGCAAACAAATACATAAATAACTAAAATAAAATAAAAATAAAAAAATTTAAAAATTAATCCTTCGCAAGAAAATATTTGCTCATCACTACTCTGTCATTTTCCTTCTATTATATAAATAAACAAACCATTACGATATTTTCTGGATCTCAGAGGTGTCACTCTGTCTGTTGCAGGCTTGATGAAAAACTTGGATCATCCCCACATTGTGCGTCTCCTTGGAGTCATTGAGGTGGATCCTGTCTGGATCGTCATGGAGCTCTATGAACACGGAGAGGTGTGTGTTTTTGCTTGTATGTGTAAGCATGTGTGCCATTATAGGAATTACTAATCATTATCAGCATTATTGGGATCACAACTTATCCAGAAAACCTATTTGTGTCATCTCTGTATATTTTAAGCTTACTTTTATTTTGTAATTTGGAAACATGCATCACCAAAAACTCAACAAACACAAATTGAAAGCTTACTTCCAGATTTCCCTCAAACTGTGTTTTGTTTAAAGTAAGAAACTGATCTAAAATTAATAAAGATAAGCTCTTCAAGTTTGTTGCAGGCCTATAAACAAAAAGTCAGAAGTCTTGATGCAAGGGATAGCAGTTTGCAGGAACTAACATGACTTTTAGGGTGGTTTCACACCAGGAGCAACACCCCGAATTAGAACATGCTTGATCCTTTTGACTAGTGTGAACGTAGGCGTTCCTGCTCGGGCACGTTTCAAGTACCGTGCCTGAGTCGGCTTGAAGAGGCAGTCTCGGGCATGATTCATGTGTACCTGGGCCGTGTCCGCATGAAATGGGAAAGCAAATGTGCCTAAACAAGGAAGTGGGCTATTATGTTATCAGCTGTATCAAAGATAGTCAGTTATTAACACAAGATCATTCACTCTACGCTGTGCCAAGTCTCCTAAGTGGGCAGAGTCACGTCTTCAATTGAGACAGTTAGGGAGCCATTTTGTGACAGAATGTACAGAAGATATGTGTCTTGTGAAAAATGGGTCCAAACTGTATCTGAGTGATAATGGGGCGCAAGAACTGGTCATAATCTGTGGTCACCTTCATTTCTTCCATTAGAATGAATGGACTCAAGATGAATTTTAGTCTCCTAGAGGCGCTGGGCTGTGGCAAAAAACATTTGACACTGATACAGGAAATGAACAGTCAGTGAGATGTCTCACTTTCTACTAGAGATGGTTAACTGTGGAAGGCAAGACATCTCGGTCACCGTTTGTTTCCTGTATCAGCGCCCCATGACACAGCAGTTGAGTTACATGCACATAAAAAAGGGCCCAGAAAATTTTTGATTTTACCTTTCAGTACTGACATTTGAAAACCTATTCCTCTACTACCACTACATTGTCCATTACATTAGCTTGAATAAATAAGTAGTTTCTTTTTCTTTGTGTGTATTGACGGACTGCAAACCAACTATGTACCACCACCTACTGCACCAGACATGGAACAAAGTTACTAATGTGAAAGTGGACCAGCAGGGGAGATGGGAGGGCACAATTGTTTCGTACTGTGGCCAAGCACAGTGCGAAACAATTGTTCCAAGTGTGAAAACACCCTTAGATGTATTTTAAATCCATATGTTTACATTTATAATGTTTGTTAGAGCAAGAAAGAACAAAGAGAGTACAATGACAATCAGCAAGTTACAATTAAAATTGTTACTATCAAACTTAATAATGCTATTTTAAAAAGTCAATAAATTAATTCCGTATAAAGTAAATACACTGGCAAGATAAGTAATATGTCATGAGTGTGAATGCAATTTATACTACTATGTATATGTATACTATGTTTTCTTCCCCTGACAGCTAGGGAACTATCTGGTGGAGCAGCAATACATCCTGACCACCTCAACATTGATCCTGTACTGTCTACAGATTTGTAAAGCCCTGGCTTACCTAGAGGGACTCAATATGGTGCACAGGTAATAGAACCTCACGAATCAAAGACATTTTTCCTAAAAGAAAAACATGTCCTTCCTTAGCACAAGTGAATATAGCATAAAACTGCTATTTTGTACCATTTGTAGCCTCTACAGTTTCTGAATTTTGTTGTAAATTCAAATTCTAGGTCTCTAAAAATCATTTGTAATGTATGTGCTAACTAAATCTAGTAGTAACTATGTGAGAACAAATGGTGGGTTCCATTAACCTCAGAGGTCGGATTTCAAAGCTGGGAGTGATGTCATATCTGAGGCGACGGTCCCAGTTAAAATGGGTCATTGTTAGCTATTGTTGTTGTTAGCACTGTTAGACAATACCAGCTAGTAACAACACATTACGTGATAGTTTGCGCGGAAAAGCAACACAACAACATGTCACAGAGAGAAGTTGAACATTACTGTCAGTATGAGTGATTTAACGACTCAGAAACAAGATTTATTGGCTTATAAACGGTGTAATGTACAGCTTTTTCACTGTTGATGTGCAGAGAAGCCATCTTGGACTTCGAGCTCGAGGTTACTGAATTCCTCTGAGATGGAGTTCCATCTTTCTAATGACATATCTGACTGGGTATTCTCAAATTCTGACTTTCGAGATCAACTGGAACGCACCAAAACACTTCCTGGCGCTCAGTTAGCTGTACTGCTAACAAAGCTAACTAGCAGCTATAGTTGGCAGCAGTTACAGATTACTCTAGAAAACTGAGTAAATTACAGAGTTGGCTCAAAGCAGGAGAACATCAGAGGCTACACCAGAGAGCATCATCTTGAAAAAATGTGATCAGGCTTCACCTAAATCAGTGATGGTTGTTGGTGTGTGTGACACAGCGCCATAAAACATTATACACTGTGATCCTTACCTCTTATTTATAGGACAAACTGGTGGTTGGGGCACAGAGTGGCCAACAAAGAGACATTATTCGCCCCATTACCATTCAAATGATTCTGAAGCTTTCATTTTTAGGTCATATTTTTACATATTGATGATTTCAGAAACTATAGCCAGCTGTGTTGATTTGACAAGAACTGCAGATCTAAGCCATAGATTGCTGTATTATCACTTTTTGCCTTTAATTTTTCTGTGCTTTCATCTAGAAATTCCTTGAAAATATCCTTAAAACCACTAAAAGAGGTTTATACCTCAGGGTAACTTGTATTACACTATAGGCAATGCCAAGGCGTTGTTACTCTTTAGAAACCAGACAGTATCTGACTTCTGACAAAATACTGAAATACCCAAATATGCAAAGATGTTTTTTCCCATCTGGTTTCTGTTCTGTCTGTGTGCTGCAGAGATATCGCAGTAAGAAATGTCTTGGTAGCATCTCCTGAATGCGTCAAGCTTGGTGACTTTGGCTTGTCTCGCTACGTTGATGAACAAGAGTATTATAAAGGTACACATACACACACACACACACACATGGTCTGTGGTCAACATTTAAGAGAAAAGGAAACTCAGTCAAGCTGATGAAATGTTACACCAGCATGCATTCACATTGTTTCCATTTTTGTCAAACATCTTCTCAGTCCATTTCTCTGCAAATACTTATTCTCCTTGTGCAGCCTCAGTTAGTCGATTACCGATCAAATGGATGGCACCTGAGTCTATCAACTTCAGACGCTTCACCACAGCAAGTGATGTCTGGATGTTTGGTAAGAAAAACACAAGTTTGCACACACATGTACATCTTAGTGTGTCTTTTCTTGTGTTTGAACATAAATAAAAAAAACTTTTGTTCCCCAAATTGATGTAAAAAAGTGACCACAAGAATAACTAGAGAATATGTTAAAAATAATATCTTATTTTTTGTAATAATCCTTTCTAATTGGAACCTCTTAGTGTGTCTCAAATCGTATACTTCTGGTAGTACACTTCAGTGTAGTAAACTATGTACTTCTTGCATGGTGTGCTAATTTCAACAGGCTGCTGTGTCGTCTCAGGTACTGCTGTTTTGCACTTTCTGAAAGTGACAACACCTTCTCTCTTTTCTTTTCTTTTTTTACCACCTCCTCCTCTTCTTCTTCTTTTTCTTTGGTCGGTGAAAGATTACCGTTATCTGATTATTATCATCAGATCAAAACAGAAACACAAAACTGTTGAACTGTGTGTGTGAGTGCCAAAAAGAGCGTATTGTCCGTAGCTGTCTCCAGCTATCTTCCTTACCGTGCTTACACTAGTTTCTGCATTTTACAGTTATTTACAGTTAGTCAAGCTTATGAACACACATCTTACACTGAAGAATACTCTACAGTAAAGATGACAATATATCACACGTAACCAAACGTACGCCACAATGTCAATGCCTGATTAAAATGTGGCACCGTAGCTAGGAGCAAGTTAGCTGGCTAGTGAATTACTAACGTTAGCTAGCTAGCAAAAAGTTTGTAACCATTGAGGATGAGAAGTTCCACTATGGGCTGAAATATGTGCCACCAGAAACTGAATCTGAATCATTTATATTTGAATTGCTAAACTTGAATAATTGAATTAAAAAATTGAATTTGAATCACATAATTTAAAATTGTATTGTTTAATTTGAATCATTGCATTAAAAAACTGTGTCTGAATAGTATAGGTTTGAAATTGAAATCCAATTAAATTTGATCCTCACTGAAAATCCAACTCTCTATACATCTTCACATTCAGTTCTCAC